>JALLBE010000741.1:0-13890 GCA_036939795.1 Thalassiosira mediterranea
GGGATCGTTTCTCTGGTCATGGTTTCTCGGGCTCCTCCTACGTCTCGTCCATGAGTCTCAGCGAGATTATTGTGTAGGTACTATTTTTTGCTGGATAAGGAGATACGATATGGCTTGGTGCTTGGGTTTGGTGCTTGGGGTTTCCGAGTCAAAAGAGGTCGGAAGAGGTCAGAAGCAGAAGTCAAAAGGTTCACGCTGGGCTGCCCAGCCCCTGTCCGTCTGCCCATCGACACCGACACGCCCCCGGGCAATTATCCTGGGCGTCGGCGAATCAATCATGTCCAGGATTACTCTTCGCTAATTTAGTTGACAACTTCTACTGCCCCACTGAAGGATTTCCTATTGGGGAGATCCTCTTTCTGACACCATTTCTCCGACAACGAATCGAACCAGACATCGAACCGAGTCAAACTCCAAAAACTGCTGCCGAGTGGGTGACGTTCCCGCCCATTTTGGCCGTGCAAAAACGCCGTTCAAAGAAGAAATATCATGTGCGTGAGATGTGAGAGAGTTCGTCAAGAAGCGCCAAGACCTCCCCTGCCGACCATGACCGAAGGGGCGGTCGCCGGCAGCACCTTCACCCCCGATCACCCTCCCGCAGAAGAACAGCCTCACCAGTAAACTCCAGCGCGCTCCCTCCCCAGCCAAGCGCTGCCGCCGACGCCGCCGATCCGATCTTCCGACGGTCCACAGAAGAGCGGCCGGAGGAAAGGCAGGGCGAAGAACTGCTCGACACTCTACTTTCTGTCAACTGATCTTGCATCGCGTAGTAAGCAGAGGCTAAAAGTCGTCATGGCCGAGGACATACGCAACAAGTTCGTCTCCTGGACGCTCAACGTGGTCAAGGAGATCAAGGAGATACCGGGCGCCAACAATAAAGCCGGGCCCGGCTTCTGCGGCGTGGGCGTAGGATTGGCGCTCGTGACTCCCCCCTCGCCCCGATCGGTAACATCAGCCTCCGCAACTAACGATGTGGCCTATAATCGCGTCGGGGTGGAGTCTGTTGAGCCATCTGGACCCGCCGGCAAGGCGGGTTTGAGGGCAGGGGACGTGATAGTAGAGGTGGACGGACGAAGGTTCGATGATGGTAGGGCGTACCTTCCGGACGACGTAGCTGCGGCCATCCGGGGTCCGGAGGGAACGGAGGTTGCGTTGACCGTCCTGAGGGACGGGGAGAATGTGGAGTTTACAATTATCAGGGCTCCAATTGCGGGGGTTGCGAGTCCTCCGGCTAGTCCGGCGAGGAGGGCGCAGAGGGAGAGGCAGTCGAAGGAACAAAAGCAGCCAAAGCAGAAGCTGGAGAAGACGCAAAGTAGCGAGAAGAAACAGAAACCCCAGCTGGAGAAGAATAACAGCAGTGAGAAGAAATCAAAGAAGAGGCAGGAAGGCGCAGTGAAGAAGGTTGATGCATCTGAAAGCAAGAGGGTTGGTGGTACTCAGAATGTTACAACAACCACAGTAGAGGACAGCTTGGAGTCACTGGCTCTGTCTGAGGAAGAGCACAAAGAAAAAGACCTGGCATCCTCCACAGAGACAGCTGACACTGATCAATTCAACGCTGTAGAGACACCGCCTCCCATTCGCCGTCGCAGCTCGAAGAACCGCGGCCTCCTCGTCCCCAGTCCCCTCCCTCACAGCTCGTTTGACGAGATATCAGAGGAGAAGACGGTTGATGGCGAGATTTCTAGCATTGTGGGCGACAACGACTCCCAGTGGGAGATGATCTCCGAACGTTCCGGATCGGCAGTGGTAATCTCCTTCTCGGGCTCCATCTCTGGCTCCTCCTTCCGAGCCGCATCACCCTCCGTCCTCAAGAATAAGTTCGTCCTCGCCGAATCCACCGGCGACCCATACATGCAACACGTCGTCCTGCCCACCGACACATTGCAGGGACTGTGCCTCGCGTACAAGATCTCTGCCACCCGATTGCGAATGGAGAACGGCTTCTCAGGCAACAGCCTCCAGATGGCACCTAAAAGGCTGCGCATACCCGTAGCAAGTCCCACCAAGGGGATGATGATACGGACCCAGGATAAAACCTCGCGGGAGTTCAAGCTGTACGCTTTCGTGGCAGAACTCCCCTCGATGGAGTTGGTGGAGGCCAAGGCCTATTTGGATTTGAGCAATTGGGACTTGGAGGAGGCCATACGGAGCGCCAGGGAGGATGATGGGTGGACAACTGGAGGGAGTTACGAGCCGAGCAGTCCGGTGGTGGAGTCCATTCCGCCGAACATGATGATGGGGGCAGTGGCGAAGCCGAAGGCATTGACGGCGAGCGATATCTATGAGGCGCCACCACCATTCGAGGGTGCTGGATTTGAATTGAAGGACATCAAACTGAGTTAGATGGGGAGTTATTGCTTCGTGCAGGATTGTGTCTCGAGATCTAGGTGTTCTTTGTGACGCTTAATGGGTAGGAGTGGAGAATGTGTACAGTGCCTTCAAATAGGAGAGCGAGAGAAATGAAGGTCCTTTTACGTGATGGGTTATGGATATATATTTCAGCTAATGTAGAGAATGAATGAGTGCCATTATTGCCCTTGAATATTTGGGGAGGCTCTAACTGTTCCACCCCAATGCTATGACAAGATGCTGGACTCCGAGCTCAAAGTCCTTCTACAGTATGCTACCTGTCCATCATGATGCACTGTTATGCAGGAGTAGCAGGTGACACTCTGTCCAGATAGATACATCCATTCCATTCCAAAGGATATGCATGTATAAAGTAGTCGTTCTCCCGTATTGTAGTCACCTCATGCAGGAACCTCCAAGCCTCCTTCGGCGCCATTTCCCAGTGCAGGAAAAAATTTGGCATATTAGTCTCTTTGGAAATCTGTATCATTACCATCTCCATCCCATCCTCTTTGGATGATGGAGAAGTGTCCACGAATCTTTCATCTGGATTCTGCCATTTGTTCCAAAATGTACCATCACCATACAGCATACCTACGTTAAAAATGGGATCAACTTTGCTTTGATCTGAGGATGTCAGCATCTGCTTTGCAATTTGCCCAAGTGGTACGAAGTGACCCCACATCGCATCTTGATATTGTGTCGCTGTTTTTGTATGTATGATGTGGTTGATGACGATCATCTTCTTCTTTGTAGCACTGTCGTCTCCAGACATATCGTGCTGCCCATGATCCAAATTCAGTCTCCACATCAAGTTGTTAGCCATGGCAATTTCCCTTCCGTCCAGACCACTATACTTTGAAATACCAATGCCAGAGTCTACCCGTTGCATGTTCTCATAGTTACGATAGTAGTTCTCAGCGAGTTGCATCTGCTCAGATATGGTTGTATTTCAGTACGAGTTGAAGACAACAAACTTCTGAGAAGAAAATGATGGCCGTACACTTGACGTACCGAAATTGCAGTCTGCCTTGTCCATTCAAACTCCAAGTCTCCTAAAAAAGAATCTCTGTGAGAATCAAGTTCATTGACCAACTCGTCCAATAACACTGCCAGCGCGGATTTTTGGCTGGGAGAGAGTAGATGCTGGTAGTTGTACCGAGCCTGAACACTTCCCAAGATATTTAATATTGGTTCCAACTTGCGTGACCACTGGGCCTCGAACTCTGGAAGCTTGTCCCTGAGGAAGACCTGGATTTTGGATATGGGATAGTTCCAGTCTTTGTAAAAACCTCCAATATCCAGGCCACAGTACTCCACCATGTCAAGCGAAGACTCGTGCAATGAATTTTCGTTGTATTCTCTCATCCATTCAACGAGACTCCGGCCTTCTGACCAAGCGCTGTACATTTTGTTCAGTCCCTTTTTCCACATTGCCTCCTTCTCTCGCTCCAAATACTCCCTATCAAAAGACTTCACGTAATCTGCAACATCCCTCGATTCTGGCATGCCGCTCTCCGACGCCACGATCCGGAAGCCATCGTGCACGCATAGGTGCCGAATGATGCGATGGTGCAGCACCATCATCTCTTTACAGTTGTGGTACCCCTCGCTGAGGAATACGACCGATGCAGAGGCGCGATTGATAGCGTCATCGAGGTATGAGAGAAATTGATCATCTTGGTCGTTACCGTCGTCAGAAGATTCGCTGGGCTGGATGCAGTCGATCGGAATTGCATTCTCGACCGCCCATCTGACGAACGCCTCGCGAGATTCCAACAGTTCCATTCTTTCTGTAGACGACTCCCTCTGCGCAGAGAGTACGGATGTAGTCAACGACGGCGGACAGCGGCGGGACACAAGACCGAGGTCGGGTGTATGTAGCAAAGATGCAGCGATTGGAAAGAAGAAAGGTCGTGCGAGGCCACAAATCAGCATGTTCCAGCCGTCCGACCGACCTAATTATCCAAGGTATGGTCCAGGGTACAATAGTTGGACGGATACCACCCGCCTTGAAACATTGGCATATGGGCCCTTCGGCATCGTCGGGTGCGACACTTCGATTTCGATGTCGGTAGCTGCCTGCTTGGTATCAGCGAAGGACGGAAGGGTGCGTGTAGGACGGTGGAGGACCCCGCCCAGAGGATACAATTCATCGATCAATGCCGAGGAAGACAGACTACAATACGTGTGCTCTTGCTTTGAATGATTGAACTCTTGGATACTTTTAAATAGAGCTAATAAATTAAAATAGGATATTTTAAAAATAAAATTATTAATTAATTAATACACATGTATGATAAATATTATACCATAAGTTTAGTTTAGATTAATTTCATATACCCCTTTAATTCTAATGACATAAAGAAAACACACGCTCACACTTCTTATGTCTCGATGATTCGACATCGCGACAGCGGACAGCGGCCACTGGATCCATCAGCAGCGCACCGGCGGCATACCTCTCACGGATCACACACACACATGAACATAGGAACAGTTGTCAAATTCACCGCATTTGCCCGCGCGCGCCGTTACTGAGGAGGTTACTGATGACATCCGCATTTACTAAGCTGCATCGGTGCCTCACGCAGGTCCATAGGTAGTCGAATCATCTGCCTTGGGCACACCGGCACGTCCATTATTTTCCCGAGAGCCGAGAGAACCAGATCGACCATGGCCGACTATCGCTCCGGAGAGCTCCTCGAGTCCGGCGTCCAACATCAGCGGGGCGTGGTCCGCAGCGTGAGTGATGCGTCCTCAGACGATGATGACGGCAGGGCCGCCAAGATCAGGCGCATCGATGACTCAACGGCTGGCCATGACGGCGAGGATTTGGTGGCCAATCAAGTGATCGAACGCGCCTTCGAAGATGGATGGGCCAATGACGACGGGGACGAGGGTGATGATGGCAGCTTGAGCGATGGCTCCATGCTCGAAGAAGCGAGCTACGGTGAGAGCGACGAGGAATATTACTCAGACGAGGAGTCAGACGATGATGGCGACCGCCTTTGCCACGAAAAGCTTCTTCAGGTCCAGCAAGATGATCCCAGTTTGATCTCCCTCGTGGTCGATGGGCCTTCAATCCATGCAGATGGGACGGGGATAGGTGCCTCCATTGGCGCAAATACGAGACTCAAGAGGCTCGTTATCAAGGGCGACTCCGAGGAAATTGACGATGCTTCGAGGACCTCTTTCCAAGATTTCTGCACAGGGTTTGCACGCAATAGGTCCATAGATCAATTTTCTATGAAGGAGTGCCTCGCGGCCAATAGCTCCGACGTAGTCCAGAGAGCACTCTCCTCGTTTTTTCTGAACAATGCAAGCCTACATAGCTTTGAAGTCAGTGGCTGCGCCTTTGGTATCGAGGGAACCCTCCTCCTTTCAGCGGCTCTGACACGAAGGGACAATATCACTCTGCAGCGGATCAACCTTGACGCAAATGGAATAAACGATGAAGCGGGATACGAGCTAGTCAATGCGTTGACAGGGTATAGCAACCTCATGGAACTTTCACTCGGTGACAATGACATCGGATCCATCTCGTGCCGCGCGCTTGGGCGCCTTCTCTCATGCCCAAATTCCAAGTTGTCGAAACTGAACCTCGAAAACAACAATATCGACAACGCTGCCGTTGTCTCGTTGACGGCTGGACTGCTAACCAACACCACACTGAAAGATCTGAACCTGAGCTTCAATGGCACCATCACCCAATTAGGGTGGCAGATGTTCTCCAAATGTTTACAATGCCCACAGTCTGGCATCGAAAAGCTTGATTTGAGTTCAAACAAAATTACTGATGAAGGTGCCAGGGCCTTGGGAAAAGCGATGGTTGGCAACACTACACTGAAGATACTGAACTTTTACGATCTCAACTCGGGCGGTACACCCCTCGTCACTACCTCTGAGGGTTGGCAAGGATTCTTATCGAGCTTATCTTCCGATGAAAGTGCGCTGCAAGAGCTTGATCTCAGGTACAGCAGCCTTGACGAGAGCGGGTTGCCTGTCCTAGCCAATGCCCTGACCAAGAACACAAGACTGAAGTCGCTTGATCTTAGTTATAATTCCCAGGTCTCTGCTGCGAAGTGGGAAGAGTTTTTCTCTTCTCTAGAAGGATCAAGGCTTTCCATCAAGGAATTACACCTCACTAACAACGACATCAATGATGCAGTGCTCACAAGTATATCTCAACTCCTCGCTGAGAACAACACTCTGGAGACTCTGGTCATCGGCGAAAACGCTTCCTTCTCGAATCAGGGCTGGTCCTCTATTTCGCGTGTACTTTGTGACAAGTCAAGTATCATGAACATCCATGCCTCGAACCATACTCTATCCTACATAGACCACCAGAACATTCCCGATGGGGTGATGGATTTATTGCACTCGAATCAATCGAGCGCCAAAAAGGATGTCGCCCGAGATAAAATCCTGGAGCACTATTTCGAGAGAGGCGATGCTCATGTCGGGACAGTTTTGGACATGACGTTGAAAGTGTTACCTTTTGCCATCTCTTGGATGGGCAGAGATCACGCTGGTCATGCACCACTTTTTGAACTTTTGCGAGGTGCTCCCTCGCTGCTAGCTCGTGAGTCAAGGGAAACAGTAAACGAACCGCATAGATAACCACAGTAATCAGTTCTGTATTACCAATGTACAATTCGAAGTGCCTTCACTTTGTTACTACTGAGTTGCTATTGACGCTAAAACGAAAGCGGCTATCTTCGAACCTACAACGATGAAGCATTGAAATAATTCTACCTACTGAGTAAAACGACTCATCACACACCAAGTCATTCACTTAGTCTGTTACCAGAGCAAAAGAGCAACAGTTCAGGGACTGCAGTGCTGTTCAATATCTCCTCACTTACCAGGCATTTGGCTGATCATCCAGGACCACTCGAACCTATGACTCAAACCAATCCAGGTAATTCACTACCTATCATTACTCTACGTAAAATGATACATGAACCTGTTCTAACCTAAGTCTTATGTATTCTCGTTGCAAATCAGCAATCATACTGCATCTCATTCTGCTTGCTGAAGTCCTCTGTCTCTTCAGTGTACATGCTTCCCACTGAAAATGCTGCTGAGTATTCAGAATTGATTTTGGCCAGTGGTGGTCGTTGTGGCTTCTGCCCCACTGGCGACCCGCTGGCCAGCTCACCCTCTGCTTGGGATATTGCCCTGGCAACAAGGTCGTCCACAGGGGCAGTGCCTGACTGGGACAAGAACTGGGGGTTTCCTGTTGAATGGGATCCTCGAATATTGGCTGCGCCGCTACTGCGCGATTCTCGGTGCCCTCCGCCTCCACTCCCCGACTTGTCTCCCTTTTGCGACCCATTTTCACTCTTTGTGAAGAAACTGTGTATGCTTGAAGCTCCGGCAGTCAGGGTAGATTGGCGATGCACTGTTTCCTCTTGTCTTGAGGGCTTTCCTAGGCCAAGGTCGCGAGTAGATCCTTCCCCATGAGCTTTCTCTGCATAAGCCAGAGCAGCTGCGACAATGTTGTCAACTGCCTTGTTGCCCCCCTCGCCGTCTTCTGAAGAGGGAGCTTCATCAGTTGAACGCACCGCATCAGTCTCGTCAGATATCCTCTTGTGGTAAGACCCTGTAGAGCCTGATGAGTTATACTTTCCATCCCTGTTACTGACTCGGGGTGGAGGCTTGGGTTTCTTGGTCTTGGGACTTGGTGGTGGGGCAAATGCCATCAGCCCAGGGTCAAGAGTTGGATCAGACATCACAGTGTCTGCGTCATTATTTTCGCGAGACTTCGTAAGGATGGATCGGACTGGTGCGGAGTTAGTGTAGTGTGACATCCCATCAAAGTCATCGTGTTTCTGCTGTACTGGCGGGCGAACAAAAGGTGGTGGTGGAGGGAGACCTTTATTGCCGGAGCCGGCTGCCGACATAGCAGCCGTCCTGCTGTTCTTGTTACCAGTACCAGACTTGCTGGCTGAAGTTGTAGAAAACCCATCAAGGGAGTCCTTGGTGGACATTCCAGACTCAGATATTGTTGGAGGTGGATTCGATCCACTCATCTCATCCTCGTGTTCCGTCAAAATTGCACTCTGATCTCCACCCCCTCGGCTGCTCATGGTCGATAGGCTGGGGGCACCCCTCTTCGACGCTCCCTTGTTCGAACCTTGGTTCCTTGGGTTTGACCTGGACCCAGACAATTGGCTGTGATCTGTAAGGATATGGCTATCTACGCCTTGGCTTTGAGTGGATATGCTGGGTCTTGACTGACGCGAGTGTTGTCCGCCTCCAGAGTTGTGGCGGTTCATCATCATGCCAGGTCGCATGGCTTGCATGGTCTTCAAGTTGTCACCAGGCATCCTCTTGCCTGGGACAGCTCCCGCTTTGTTCGGAGGGGCGCCGCGGATACTAGGCGGACTCATCTCGTGAGGAGAGTTTTCCTCGCCACTGCCCTCTTGCAATGGCGAGAGATTGCTATTTTGTCTGGGAACTGGGGTCACCCCGTACTGATCCTGTTCAACATCATCAAGCTCCTCTGCCTGCTCTGTGGTAAAACTGATGAAGCTTTGCCTGTAATCCATTTCCTCGCTATTGCGAAGATCCTCCTCGTACTCGTCATAGCGGATAATTTCTTGTTTATTGAAGGCTCCACCAGTAGGATCGCCACGGTGATCGCTGCGGTTAGCAGAGGAATAATCAGTGGACATTTGTTGAGATCTAATATCGATTGTCTCCGCGCCAGAGTAGAAGGTGCTCGGGCCTTCGCTCGGGCTCCCGGATGACCTCCTTCGAGACCTTCGCGACTTTCTGCTGCTCTTGCTTCCCTTACTGCCCTTACTTTCCTTACTTCCTCTTGAGCCCCTGCTGCTGCTGCGCTGTCTGGTTGAACTTTCTTCTGGGTCGATACCCACCCTGGTGGGCACGTATACAGAGTCGGGGTCACTGCCAGAAGTGATAGCCGGCATTGATGATGGCTGTTCCGAATGGGTGAAGACAAACGATTCTTCATCGTCGTACTCGCCTTGCCATGCTTGGTGACTGGCAGATGCCTGCGCGAGCATTTGAATTGCTGAGTTCCTGCTCCGCCGACTACTTCCACGACTTCCACTCTCAGAGCCATTGCGCAGCATAAGCATGTCACCAGAACTTTCCTCGTCGTAGCCATAGCCATCCTCTTCATGCTCAAAGACAGTGACATCCTCTATGATATTCCTACTCCGGCCGTTTCCCCCAGCACATGTTGCTGTATCCCCGCTCGAGCGGCTGGTGTACAGCTTGAGGTACTTGAGGCACAGGTCGAGAGCTAGGAGCACCCCCATCCAGCTTGCGAAGTAGAGGCTGCCGTCTACGTTGCCCGGACCACCGCCCACGGGGCTCGTGAGGAAACCAGCGTTGGTGCCCGCGAGGGCTAGAGTCACCACCGCGGAAACGCTCGAGCCATGTTGAAGCTTTTTGGATGAGAGGATGGTGGCTCCCCTAGGGGGCTCGAACCCTCGGATCCTGCGCCACATGATGTCGTTGATCGAGCTGGGGCTCATCCTCCGGAGCTTGTACAGCAGGAAGACGCCCAGGACAACAAGCATCTGCAACATTCCGCCGACGGTGACGCCAAGCAGGGCGCGGCTGCAGTAGTGTGTAGTCTTCATGAGGGATCCCTCGCACAGGGGCGAGGTGTAGCTGTTGATGGAGGCGGCCATGATGATCAGTGCGTCGAAGAACATCATCGTCCATCGTTTGGTGAACTTGTTGGCTGGCCCCATGGAAGTGCCTGAGTCAGCCTTGAGGGTGCCCCTGCGATCATAAAGGGTGAAGACGTCCACCCACAGGTAGACGCAGAGCACGAAGCTTGCCCAAGAGGAGTAGAAAAGATTGGAGTTCCAGATGTCCGAACCTGCGTATGGGACAAATGTGGTGGAAGAATCAAAGTAAGATATATTCAGCATCAGCGCATTGAAGGTAAATGCCCCAATGCCTCCAGTTGAATGTCACGGAACAATGAATTCACGACCTTGAGCATGACAACTGATAGTCTTCCCTTGAATACTCGAGACAACGCGGCAGTGACAGCTTCCAGCCATTTCTGCCGAGAGATAGCTCGTGGGTGGCATAATCCAAATCAAATACAACACACAGCGAATTCGAGCTCAGACTTTACAAGCCAACAAATAGCAGAGGTTGAGTAATTGTAACAAGACCGGCCATACCACAGGCACTAACCATCACGTAAAATTCAAGCCACTGGATCCCTCCTCGACATCCCCCCCGTTGGCACCTTGGCCCACAAAATGTCTATGTATTACACCACACAGAACAAAAAAACTCACCTGCCATAGCCAACGGAACTTCATCCTCCGGGCTATAATAAGCGTTCCCATCCACCACCCTCGGCATGGCCACCATCCAAAAGAAGAGCATGAAGCTCAACAAAATCAACTCGGGCGTGAGCCCCAACGATCCAACGTACGGCACCAGCCCGAACACGTGACGTGTCATCGCCGTCCGCAGCGGAGCGTACCTCGCTCCCGCCGCGAATCCGAAGCTGAGTATGAAGCTCATGACGGTGGTGGAGAGGACGTACAGGTCGTTCGCCTCGAACAACAATCCGCTCGAACGCGTGGTGGAATGAATCTGGCTCATGGATCCCATCGAAACGCAGCTCGAGAGGGCGAAGAGGACCCAGACGTCCATTCGATGAGGCATGCGGAATTGGGGGGGGAGGATCCACGGATGCGCATCGGGGGGGTGTTCCTTGCGTTGAGCGCCACCATTTGACGAGCGTCGCATGGAGCGGGGAAGGCGTCCCCTGAGACCGCCTCTCCCTCCTCCTCCGCGACGATCGCCCCCTCCCGGACTGAGGCTGCGGGCGCGGCGGGAGGCGCGGTGGAATAATCCCGACATGCGCTGGGAGGCGCGCGTTTGCCGCATGTATCGTTCCTCGTCGTCGTCGTCCATGTCGTCGCCTCGATCGCGGCTGCGGCTCCGTCCTCCTCGGGGCCGGCTGCCGCTGCGTCCCCTGGATCCGCTCCGTTCTTCGCGGGAGTAGTCGTCGCCGTCGTCGTCGTCCCTCCTGCGACTCCTGCCCCTGCCGGGCATGCGCCCGCGAGGCATTCCCTTGGGAACCTTCACCTTGGGCATGGACTTGGGGACGCCCACCTTCATGCCGCTCAGGCGGCCGCTCCCTCCTCGCTTCTTATCTCGGGAGGTCGAGCGGGACTTGGAGCGCCGACCGCCGCCGTCGCGGTCGCGGTCGCCGCCGCCGGAGCCGCGTCCAGGAAGACAGTCGTACTCGTCATAGTCGTCGTATTCGTCGGGGGAGTCGACCACGAGGAGCTCGTGGGGCATCAGGGCCATCTCCGACATGGTCGGGAGGGGTGTGGCTTTGATTATATGCCATCGAGTTGGTCGTTGCGTCGTTGCGTCGTTGCGGCCCGGGTGGCGGGCGGAAGGCTCGAAGTGGGGTGCGAAAAAGCAACAGGCAGCGCGGCAGGCCGGTCAGCCAGACGAAACTTCGCAGGGCTGGGGCAATAGAAAAAGTGAAAAATCTTCCTGCTCGTTTTATGGGCATCCGAAGGCGCAGGTGTTTTCGTCGTTAAAAAGAGATGTGTATCTCTAAGTAGATATATGATGAATGTTGGAATACATACAACTATATGTACCATCTGTACCTTTAGCTAGATATGGTCCTTTGAGTGCCGTATTGTTAGACAGGCAGGTTCGCATTGTTCTCTTGGGATCATTTTCTTAAACGCGCAAGCCTGTGTACCTGCTCGTGGAGCGACGCCTTCGTTGTACATAAATCAAGCTGGTAATACACATGTAATGCCCAATAGATTTGGAGATGCGTCGGAGGCAATAGAAATTCCGCTATGAAATCGGGAATGATAACACGTTTATTATATTTCGTTGCCGGATAAGATCATGGAGAACGCCTCCGATCCGCAAATTTCGATAGACATCTCTTTCTATGTAGAGCGACTCAAGTGTATGTAGGTACGTTTTATGTAGATAGGTATGCTTGGATTTGAGGTCATTTCACAAAATATGAAAATTGAATGAGAAGCTAAATGAAAAATGAGGCAATGTCCATGGCCTATGGTACCTACAACCCAGATGGACTATGCACCAGATGCAGAGACCTGAGCTGCCACATGCTGCCACAGCCCCCCCCTGGGGAATAGGAGATATGTAGTTTGGATACAGAGGCCAAACACACAAGACTACAAAAATATCCCTGGGTGCCGGTGCCCTTATCTTTATCTGCGCTGCTGGCGCTGCTACTGGTCACCACACACTCCCCTCCCATTGGGCCCGAAAAAGTCATTCGGCATCGTGGAATAGTCACACTGTGAGTTGTGAGCATGACTGGTCAGCTCCATCTCTATCTTGCTCAATGTCAACAGTAGTGAGGAGAGTCAGTGGCTGGTTGTGGTTTTGTTTTGGTTGATTGACCAATGGGGCAATGGCAATGACAATGGATATAGTACGTCATTTGGAAAGTTTAATAGTATAAGAGCAAGCAATACCTCGATAACACAATTTATTCTTTCGCACTAGCACTACTAGCACTATTCTCCCTTCTGTCTGCATCAGTATGTAGGTACTGAAAGCCCGTCAACGGACTTTTGATCGACTCTCAAGCGAATCACTTGCTTTCGATCGCTGGACAAGGCAAATGAATTTATCGTTACTGTTGCGGTTGTCTCGCCAGAACAAACCAATTTGAAAAACGAACATTGAATTATCTTAGCAAACCATTTCTCTCCAGCATGTACTAAACATTTTCTATCATTAGAATCTGGTCCCACAGCACAACAAAGCAGTAACAGTAAACATACAAATTATACAAAGACGTGCCATGCCGTTGTCACATTTCTCATGCCATTTCGATTCAAAATATTACACAAAAAATAATCTCAATCAGCTCTCACAGCCCTCTTGCCGCTCTCAGACACTGCCAGGACCATCTGACAATGTCATTGTCCACATGAAAAAGTTTACAGAAACAACCTGCAAGAGGACCTTTTCCTACTCCAGCCAGAGGTCAACTGGAGGTCTCTATGGCTTAATCATGATCATTGCCATACAACAATGAAACAGCCAACATACAACACCAAAGATGAGCCATGCTCTGGCTGCATCTAATTCTAATTGGAGTGTGAGTATACTATATTCTGTCTACATAGTTCTTACATCTCTCATTCTCGAACACTATCAGTATCAGGACCATTTGACAGCCTCATTTGCCCCTGGAGCCAGTACTAGTATATTAGTATCCATCAGCATCAGATTATAGAGTGTATGGCAAACACAGCAAACATGCAATTGTCATGGTGGACCATGTCACGGTCATGAGGCCCATTATTTTGCTCCTATCGATACACAGAGTACACTCCTCAGATAGCTTGTGATGTACCTATCAGCCAATGATAGGACTCTCTGGTGATCACATTTTTCCACAGGAGCCCCAAGTACCAGTATCCAGAAATTATACAAGGTCCGTTGAAGGACCCCTGCTTGTGCTTGGAGCCCTGCTTGGAGCCCTGCTTGGAGCCCTGCTTGGCG
>JALLBE010000742.1:0-13878 GCA_036939795.1 Thalassiosira mediterranea
ACCTACGAATTCCTACGTACACCCCCACCAAATCCTGGTGGGGGATAACGTGGGGTATGCGGACTGTGCTATGCGGACCGCTTTCTGCCTTCGCAATTTCCTGGGGCAGTAGTAATGGGCAGTAATAGATCTAAATGACACGAATTCATTACGAGCTCTTCTCCTTTGTTTGTATCATTGATCGTGTCACTATCATACATATTTTGGAATCAGTATTAATGTAGATTCAAATGGATTCGATGACACACATTTTTCTTCCTCTTCACACGATCCTGATCTTCCCGCCAAGCAAGAGCTTCGGTGGGGCACTTTTGTGCACCTGTTTCCGTTGAGTCTCACGCGTGTGCCCCCCCGCACGCATCCACTGCTATGCTCGCGCGCGCAGTCTTTGTGTCCGAAGTTGTTGTCGTGTGTCTCGAGTCTCGAATGAGAATGGGGCATTTTGCATTGCCCACACCTTCACCATGGCCATGGCGAAGAGGAGATAAGCCGACGGCGATGACACAGTGGCCCCGCCCCCGCCGAATGGACCCCCCCCATCGTCGAGACATTTGGTTCTCGGTAGAACGACGCACGACGGGGCAAGAGAGAGAGAGGGCGGTCAGGCCCATCTGCAATCGTGGAGACAGCGCCGTGGGGCGTCTCGATCCGCCTATCGCCATCATCTGCTGGCCGCGACCGCGAGCTGGCGAGGGCCGCGGGGTCGGCGTCGGAGTCCATCTCGAGCCGATCGCGATAAAAGAGAAGTCTTTGCACATGTCTCTCGACAAAGCGATCGCGGTGGAACCATCGAGAGCGATGGAGCCGATGATGCGCCAAAGATCGTCTCCGGTCAAAGCCGGACGCCGCGAAAGATCGAGAGCGAAGCCAGCGAGGCGCCAAAGATCCTCGCCGGATCGAGCCGATAGCTCCAGCCGGACGGCAATAATAAGCAGCGCCAACAGGGGCGGAGTAGGAGCAGCGATGTCGGAAAGCAGCAGAGGGAGCAGCAGGAGGAGGAGGAGACGGAGAGAGGGCGGCGACGGCGACGGCAGCAGCAGCGGCGGCTCCGGGATGATGTCTCGCGGACCGGCGAGTCGGCGGACCATGGCCATGGCCGCGACGATCGCGCTGTCGGCCATGGCAGGCCTCGCTGACGGCCAGGAGGTCCCGACGGCGTCGCCGTCCGACGGACGGTCCGCGGAGCCCTCGTCGGCTCCGTCGATGGCCGCGTCGATGTCGGTTTCGATGGGAGGGACCGAGAACGACATCGATTCGCCCACGATATCGCCCGTCGGATCACCGACATCCTCACCAACAACCTCACCAACGATAGGAGCGGCAACGACACTGTCGTCGTCGGTGAGCGGTCACGCCTTCTTCGACTCCCAGGCCGACGGGACCCGCGATCCCGACAACCCCACCGACTACGGCGTGTACGACGTCCCCGTGTACCTTTTGGATTGCGCGGCATTGGCGTCGAACGCCCGTCCGGATCCCGTCGAGACTGCCCGGACCGACGTGGGAGGGTATTACGAATTCGAAAACGTGAGTCCGGGGGAGTATTACGTCGACGTCCCGAGCGTGCCTAGCTGGTACATTTTTACGGAGGTATGGAGCGGGGATTATCCCGGGGCGCAGAGCGCGGTGAATCCCGAGACGGGACGGACCGAGTGCTTTACCGTCGGAAGTGGTGGTGGGGGAGAGGAGAAGGACGTGAGCTTCGGGCTGAGGTTCGACATGACCCCGGTCACGCCTGCCCCGGTGCCGGTGGACCCCGTCACGCCCGCTCCGGTGGAAACTCCTCCCACGCCGGCGCCGGTCACGCCGGCCCCCATCGCGACGACGCCCGCCCCCGTCACGTCCGCGCCGGTGGCGGCGACTCCAGCGCCGATCACCCCCGCGCCGGCGGAGGCTCCGATCACGCCCGCGCCCGTCGTGGCGACGCCCGCGCCCATATCTCCCGCGCCGGTATTATTGAAGATGGAGCCCACGGGAAGTCCGACGGTCACCCCCACCAAGGGAGAGTACGACGCCATCACGTCCCCCCCCGTCGCTCCCACGTCGAGCCCCACTACATCCGAGCCGACGCCGAATCCCACCCCGCAACCGACGGCGGAGCTGGCGCCTCCCACGGCGAGTCCCACCCCCGAGCCCACCGAAAGTCCCACGCCGCGACCCACCGAATCTCCCACGGGGGTGCCCACCGAGGATCCCACCGAGAGTCCCAGCGCGTCCCCCACCCCCGAGCCATCTCTGAGCCCCAACACGGCGGAACCCACGACGATTCCATCGGATGTACCCTCCTCCCCTCCATCGGTACCTCCCACGATATCGATGGAGCCATCGTCGCATCCCTCCTCACGACCCACGTTGGAGGGGGAGTGGGTGGGACCCGAAATCACGTCGAATCTCGTCATGACCATAAGGGGCATCAGTGGATTGGAGGACGAGCAGGAATGGGGATTCGAGACTGCCATGTACGTCATGGACTTCTTCAATAGGGAGGAGGGCGAGTTGGGCGTTTGGTACGTCAATGCCTTCATGGAGGTGGGGAATCAGACTTCGGGGATCGACGAGGGCAGGACGTTCGCCAGGGATGCGAGTGGGAGCAGGAGCAGTGGGAGGAGTAGTGGCGACTCGAGGGACGAGGCCATGCTGCGGAGGGAGGTTCCGGGAAAAACGGCACGGGGCGGCGCCGAACGCGGGAGGCGGATGATGCGGGGTGCGGCACGGGAAGGGCAGCCGATGCGGACCAGAATAGAGAGCGTGAGGAGGGGTTTGCAGGACGATGGCACCCCCTACGTCGAGGTACGGTACGACCAGACCTCCATCTACAAGACGGCCGATCCCGACTTCTACGACGGCGTGTACGTGTCCACCCGCCCCTTCGACGGGAGGAACACCGACTACATCTCCCTATTGCGCGCCATGTCCTCCTACTACGACGACGTCACCTCCGTGAGGCTGGTGCACGACGTGCGGGAGGGTGCGGCGGTGCCGCTGCCGGAGGGGCCGGTGGGCGCCATACCCTCGGTCCCCGTCCCGACGCCGACGGAGCCGATGGTCCCTGCCCCGAGCGTGCCCATGGTCCCGGCCCCGAGCGAGCCGATGGTCCCGGCTCCTTCGGTGCCCGCGGAGCCCGTGCCGGTGCAGAAGCCGGTCGAAGGCGGCGAGGGAGGAAGCGGAGGCAACGGCAGTGGCAACGGCAACGGCAGCGGAGGCGGTTCCAACGTGGGCATCATCGTGGGAGCCGTGTGCGGCGCCATAGCCCTCCTCGCCCTGGCCGCCCTCTTCTTCCTGTGGAAGAAGCAGCGCGACTCCGGCGGCACCGGCGGCGGCGGGGCGGTGTCGAGTCCGTCGGCGCAGGTATTGCAGGATCGCGACTCCGACTTCACCTCCTCCAGCGAGTTCGAGACCATAGACCTCGCGGCGGCCGGCGGCGCGAGCAGTGTTGGGAGCGGCAGGGGGAGCAGGAGGCCGAGCCCCCCGGACGGACGGAACGGCGACCTGCCGGGCGGCGACGGAAACGGAAACGGAGGAGGATCGCCGGCCTCCACGGGGAGCAGGAAGAGCGACGGACATCCCGCCCCCTCGGCCATACCCGAGCCGGGACCGGGCGAGATCGCCGTCGACGTCGTCGCCCCCCCCGGACGACTCGGCGTGGTGGTCGACACGCCCCCCGAGGGCGGACCTCCCTACGTCTGCGAAATAAAGCCCACGAGCCCCATCGTCGACGACATACGGCTCGAGGATCGGATCGTCGCCGTGGACGGCGCGGGCGTCGCGGGGTGGACGGCCGTCGAGGTCTCGAAGATGCTGGCGAAGCGAAGTCGCAACCCCGAGCGGAGGATACGCGTGCACAGGGATCAGAGGTTGCGGGATATAGCCATGGGAGGACGGGCTTCTCCGGGGAGCGAGGACGGGGGCAATTCCACGACGTACGTGGGGGACATCGAAGAGGGAAGCAGGCACGACGAGAGCGTGAGCAGGCTGCCGTCGCAGGTGGAAGTTCCGGAGAACTACGAGGAGATCGAGATCGTGGCGCCGTCCGGGAAGTTGGGCGTGGTCCTCGTCACGCCCGAGCCGCCCGAGATGGGTCCGCCGTACGTGTTCAGCCTCCGGGAGGAATCCATAATGAGGGGCAGGGTCAAGTTGGGCGACAAGATAATACGATTGGACGGCGAGGACGTGCGTGACATGGGAGCGATAGAGGTCAGCAAGCTCCTGGGGAGCAAGTGCGACGAGCCCGAGAGGAGGATAACGGTGTTGAGGGAGAAGGGCAGCGAGCACGATAGCGACGACGACGACGACGACGATGGGAGCAGGGCGTCGAGCAGGGGGAGCAAGGGATCCGCGTCGTCCTCCTCGTCGAGCTCGTCGTCGGGAGCGTCCGGGAAGGACGTGCCCGACGAGGTCGCCTCCGCCGCCGAGAAGGGCGAGTCTGCCGCGGACGACACGCCCAACTCCTCCGGATCCGCCGGCGCCGGCGGCGCCACGGCGGTCGCACCGGCGCCTCCCACCCCGGCCGTCCCGGCCCCGAACGAGGAAAAGATCGAGATAATAGCACCCGCCGGGAAGCTCGGCGTCATCGTCGACTCGCCCCCCGAGGGGGGGAGCGCGTACGTGAGCGACGTCAAGGAGGACAGCCCGATACGGGGGGAGATACGGCTCGGGGATAGGATAATCAGCGTGGACGACGAGGACGTTAGCAAGCTGAAGGCGATACACGTTTCGAGTGAGTTCCTTTGTTTCGTCTGCAAGTTTGTGTTCTTTGGTCTTGGGATGTGTGAGCGTTGCAATATACATTCCCTGTTCGAACACCATCATATATCTCACATGTCATGTCTGCATCATCATCATCCATTTCTCCTTCAGTGTTGCTCGGAAGTAAGAGCAGGAACGACAAGAGAAAACTGACAGTTTTGAGAGAGATCGACGACGAGGAAGATGTGGAGGCGAACGATGAATGACAACCAAAGATTGTGTGATCATCATCTTGCACCTGACTGCCCCCTTGTCGTCGCCACATCTCGCTATAGAAGGTTGTTATTTGTGAATATATTATAGATGGATGGATGGACAGTTGTTTGTGTGTATGGTGTATGGCATGGAAAAAAAGTGCCTCTAGAGTTGGTCATGCAAAAAGTAAATCGTCATGTGAAGTGAAGTCTCGAGTTTGGTTTGGTTTGCCATATCTGAGGAAGACTCATTGAACGGATATTAATACAATCGTTGCATAGAAAAGTGCTGCATCTTTGCCTGAGTGATGTCCTTCGCCAGGAGTGCCCACTCGGTCCACACCTCTCTCTAGAGAGAGTCCGAACCTAGAGAGGTTCCAAAATTCATATTCCTCATGTACATAACGTACCACTTCTTTCGCGAAAGGAACCCGCTGTGGGGCACCTCCAATGGCTCCTAGCGAGTAACATTATTGGATTGTAGCGGAATTACCAGCTTTTTCGTAACACAGTTGTTTCGGCGATTGACACATACAACGACAGTGTCATTCCAACCTGGATACAATGTCATGACTCCTGCTACCCCCAACAAGATTGCCACCAACGGGTGGCATTTGCATTCTGGATTGAGTTGTTGCATGAAGCGCTCAACTGTCTGTATCATGGGGGACACACATCACACATTACTCCCCAGATTATCTCAGACAAAATGGAGGGAATAAAAAAACAAAAATATTGTTGTTTGGTTCCAGACACTGAGTAAGCCTCTAGCACCACTCGCAGCTCACCATCAATTTATTTTGTATGAAAATTTTGTTATTGTTGTTTTTTCTTATCTTATAAATAAATACTCAGGGATTAATACGTTAACGGTACTATTCGTATTGACAACATAGGCCTGAAATCCTGGCATGTTTTACACTAGTTAGAGCTACATTTTGTACCGGATCTCATACGGTAACATGTGCTGGTGCCAATTGGGAGTAAGATATGAAACTAAGTCAGATAGGTTCATGTTCAAAGATGATGTAAATGTAATTGAATGACACCTTTGCATTATAATTATACCTAAAACACATTGATTTAATACAAAATATGATACCATGAATACATATAGCTGGGACTGAGAGATTCCCTCATCTGTTTTACATGTCCAGACCATTGCATGGCGCGAACCAGTACCAGTATAATGATGCGGATTTCCCTTTTTGTTTTGGTGATATTTTTTGATATTGTATGTGCACAGGCTTTGAACACTCTGACTCTGCAACCTACAGCTACAGCCGCAAGTCATGACAGTGACACCCAAAAGATTCTTCCGTCTGTAGCACGGAAGAGCCACATAGTTCCAGGAGAACCTCCACAACATATATGATACTTAGCTTTTGACCAAAAATGTTTGCATTTAACTAGGTGGTTTGGTGTTACAATATAGTTATTTTGCCTTCATAGTCAGGTTTGGTGCTTGGTCCGCCATTTTTGTGGTGGTGATGGCACTTGCGTTCCAGTGCTCTCCTATCTTGATCATTTTACATACATTTTTTTGGCTCGTTGCTTTGTTTTTGGTCCTTCTTTAACCAAGCAAAAAACAAAAATGCATGTCTACTGCGAAGAGCTGATTCTGTGGTACCATGACCACATATGCATATGAGAGTCTGAAGAATACTTCATAAGTTTTTCTTCTCAGATGCCAGTTAAATGTGCATGAACGGAGAAATTCTCTTATATATCACTCGGAATATAATATCTGTAGGTATATATGCTGACAACTTCTCAAACACAATTTCGGCGAAAACCTGGACAAGCGGATGCCTTTGCTCTTGCTCAGCAGCAGTAACTGTATTAACAGTGTGCCCATAGCAATCACCACATCCACGAAGGAACAGGCAGCAGATGCGGTAGTACTTCTTGGTGGCAGGTCTGGAGGGGAGGTATGGTTCGGTGACACATGGGCATGGGAGGTGAGAGTCAATAGAAGAAACGTGTTTGGAGTCAAGGCTGATCATCTGCCTGCACCTGCACCATCGAACCTCAAAGATACTGACCCGCGTAGAAATGTGCGGAGGAATAAGTAAGGCTCAAAGGAGATCTTTAATGCGATCTTCAGCCCCAAAAGTCAGACAATAAAGAGCGAACAGCGCGCAGCATCGCTGCAACGCCGAAGCTACGAAGAGCACACATAAATCATAACTTTCATAATCGATTCATTGTGAAGTGATTGTTAGCCCTCTTCCTCGTTGCTTGCCCAATCGGCACACAGGGAGTTAAAAGAGTTTATGCGGACCCAACCGGAAGCGATATGCGGACGGTGCTCTCCCGCCGGTCCGTGGAGGCCGCGTTCCGAGACGAACTGAAACTAGCTCGCCCAGCGCGCGCGTCATCGCTGCAGCGCACGAGGCTGAAGCACGCTGGTCCGAGGTGAGTCGTCCAGAGCTTGAGCCCGTGGCGAACCGCATCGGTAGGCGTTCTGAAATGAACAGAAACTATTGACCAAGCGAATTGCAAGAGGCCATGATCTGCTTTGTCCTGTGTGACCGGCTTGGCCTGGGAGTCATGTTGGATGCATCAGCGACGTTGCACGATCGTTTTGCAGCCAACGCGAAGCGTAGCGAGCGGATGGCTCACGCATCATGATCGTCCACGCCGTGAGCTGATGACGAGTCCAAACCCCGAGGTCCTGAGTGGCTCAGAGGTGACTGATGTTCCGCAATGAACTCAAACTATGATTTTGAACACACTACGTTTGATTGAGTTCGTCTAACCATCGCCGTGAGCGCTTGGAATCGATTCATCGTGAAGTGACAGTTAGTCCTCTTCCTCGTTGCTTGCCCAATCGGCGCACAGGGAGTTAAAAGAAACGTGTACACCCTCTAACTCTAGTAGAGGATGTCAGGTTGTGGGCAGGCCCGGTCACAAAGGAAAATGAGTCAGAAGTCATGTGTGCTTCTTTGTTCCTGTGCAGTCATGTGCAGACTTATGTCCTAGTTATGTATGTAGTGATGCTGATGTTCCTCAGCCCATATTCAGACGTTTTAGTGCACTTTCCCCAGACAGTTCTGCACATGTTTGCTTCAAGTTCAAGCAGGGAATTAACGAAAGACAGGTTACGTCAGACAATAGAGAGACACACATCTGGGAATGAAGTTCAATCATGATATCTTACCATCTATTTATTGATAAAAAATGGATTTTGGGTTGCATTTGCAATGAGTACATATCTCGCGTGTAAACAGCTGAGTCTTATTTTTATCTAAAATAAGATATATGTAATTTTGGATATTAGTAACCCCTTTTGACATCATGTGACATCAGCTTTCGACAAGCTGTCACGTCACAGCAAACAAGCTGACATCCGACATCAGTGTTGTGACACCGCTCACAAAACGCACAACTCCATACAAAACGCCACAACTCCCTACAATACTCCCCACACAACCTACATTTGTATGCCAGCGTTCAGCATTCAGCGTTGCGTCGCGCGTGGTCTGCCTCATTATTTTGCTTTCTTCGACCAACGCCATGAAGCGGTCTCAATCTTCGTCAACCGGTATCGTCACCCCGAGGCGGACGCTCTTCCCATCCAACTCCGGGAACGCAGGCTGGGGTCAGCCCTTGAGCAGTAGCGGGCTCAGCATCGGAGGCAGCCGGTCGAGACAGGACGCCCGCACCGCCGCGGCGGGGCGGTTCCTACTCGACCGACCCAAGGGCGATCTTGCCTTTACAGCTTCGGCGGCCGAGTCACCGGTCAGGCGCATATCCACCGACATTCCGGCTCTGAAGTCGTGTCTCAGCTCCGGTGGCTCGACGTCGTCGACCACTCTGTGCAGGAACAAGTCGTCCACGAATGGCTTCGGGAACTCGAATCCGACCACGGTCAGCAACAAGAACGATGAGTTCGATCTAGTTCGTAACGTGTCGTTCTCGCATCTACAAGTCCGGGAGTACGAAGTCACTCTTGGCGATAACCCCTCGGTGTCATCCGGCGCTCCACTCAGCCTTGGCTGGAGATACGATCCCAAGGAAAAGATCTCCTTCCTCGACAACGGCGAAGGCGAACCAATACGCAAGTCGAGAAGCAGTCTTAGGTTGTCGGATAGGGAACGCCATCGACGCTTGAGCTCGAACCCTACCGTGTCGATGGAAGATCTACAGTCGACTCTGCAGTCGGTGGCCATGGCCAAGCTGGAGCGTAGGGATTCGTTGAATGAACTTATGCAGGAGAAGGAGAGACTCAAGACTGCCCCGGCGCGTCGGCAAAGAGGTATGGCGTTCGATGGCGGGTGGCAATAGACGACTACATTCTCATACTAGGTACACTGACAGTCAGAATAAGACATTATTACATAGCATCATTATGATTTCAGTATGATGTTACAGAAGGCAATCTATTGCATATTTTACTCCAGCCTTCAGTGCTCTACTTGTAACGCACAATTGAACATTTGCTGCATTCATCTCTTCATTTATTGAAAGCCTCTGGTACAAAACAATGTCAAAAGTCTGAATGGTGAACCATACATAGTGCTCTCCTTCCTTTTCTGGTCGTCACTCTCCAACTTCTGGTGCTATGGTAGCTTGGATATGATGAATTGGATGCACCAACAGCCTTGATGCATCGGCATTGCGCATTCCCTCGTGCAGCATTCGTCAGACGAATATTTGCCTCTCCGCCATCGAAAGCGCATCCCACTTCTTCTGTAACAATTCAATCCTGTCCGCGGTACCCGGATGTGTGCTCTCCCACGAAGTCTCTCCACTTCCGCCCTGGTATTCCCACAGCTTCCGAAGCAACTTCCGTACCGACCCCGGATGATACTTTCGATGTCTCCGATGTCGACTTCCGTACATATCGTATTCGTTGTAGGTCGACGCAAGCAAGTCCCACGCCGCCCCGTCGGCCTGGTACTCATCCGCGCGCGAGAACGCCAGCTCTCCTAAATACGACGCGCCCTTCCACAAATTCTCGGCCACGGCCTCTCCGAAAGACTCGTCGTATCCGTCGTGATCTTCGTAAAACAGGGCCTCCCATATCGTCGTGAGCAGACGGTTTTTGACGGCGCGCTTCTGGCTGTGGCGGTGCAGCACGTGTCCCATCTCGTGCCCCACGAGGGCGGCCAGCTCGCCGTCGGTAAGCGCGAGATTTCGCAGGAGGGAATCAGTGACGCGGACTATGCCCCCCGGGAGTGCGAAGGCGTTCACCATCGGAGCGCGCACCACCCCGAAGTCCCACTCGTACCGTTGCACGCCGTCCAAGACCCCGCCCGAGGTTGACGTCGAAGCCGCGCCGAGCAGTTCCCTACCGATCCTCTCCACCCCCCATCGATCCTGCACCGGAGGATACTTTCCCTCCAGCGAAATCAACGCCCGTCGTCCCAGCTCCACGTCGGACTCGATGGGCACCGTCCAGAATACCAGGGACGCCACCCCGTCCGAGAGCGGCGTCAGGAACCATGCCGCGAGCAGACACGCGAGGACGAATACGAGGAGGGCCTCGCGCTGTCTCCGGGTCGTGAGGCCGAGGCGTGCGCCGAGGAGGGGCAGGTACGTCCGGAGCAGCGGGGGAGGGATGCCGCCGCCGCCGCCGCTTCCGAAGGTGCCGGGTCGCGGTCCGGGGGCAGCGGGGCGACGTGCCCGGTGGTGGCCGGGATGAGTCTCCTCGCTAGGGTGTCGCCGCCTCATTCCTATTAGCTCGGGCGGCATAATGCATAATGGGCGGACTTCGGACTTCGGACTCCATCCCTTCATACTCAGGGGGTATACATTAATTATTTTTATTATCGTATATTTGAAATTTTAATTGAATAAATAGCCTCTAGCTTGATACACACAATATTTGTTTTCATGAATTTCGTAGGTAAAAAATAAATTTCAATGTTAACCCTTGAAATCCAGCGCCCCTTGTCAAAGCACGGTCAAAGTCAAAGGTCATCATTCTCGATTCATTCTCGATTTATCAGCCTGCAGCGCATACAGACGACCATGATCTCCAGGGGGTGTGGGGCAATCTAACTCGTTCATGGTCTGTGGTGGATCTCTGCAAGTCATAGGTGAAACCCATAATTTGTCCAGACAGCATACCCAACATACACTTGGAAATGAACGTAACAGAATTACCAATGACAGACCGCTTGCATTACTGATAGCGGTTGTAATTACAGCATGAATTGTGAGCTGGTTTTGCTCTATTATGCTTGCAGAGCTGTTGTTGTTATGCTCCCATCTGCCAACACTTTCTCATGATGAAATTCCTTCATGTATTTTACAGCATATTGTCTCACGGTGCATATATAACAGCACATGGCATCTACCCACCAATCACATCCACACTCCAATAATTGAAAAGTTTTTGTGACGGGTCCTCTCTTGCTCTCTTGCAACTCTAGAGCAGTCTTCACTAAAAAGGCAGCGTCGCTGCCCCATTTTTCCAACGCGACGACCCTCCATTGGATTCTCTCACTAGCGTTCCTAGATCCATGTTGATACTTTCGTTGCAGAAATCATCGTTATCAAGCGGATCCAAGAATACTTTGGCTAAATCGAGAAGTCCGGAATAGAACAAAGTCAAGATGCCAACTGATAGGATTGACCATAGACCAAGCTCAATGTACAAAGCGAGAGGAGCCATCAACAAAAAGCTATCCACCAGAATCTGGACAATGTGTGTGTATGCCATCTGGAAGTAGAGTCGTCACCAACCAAGTCAAACAAATATGAAGCATGAGAATCAAAACGATGTACACATGATGAGATATCTCCTCAAACCTACTCACTGGGATCCTCCCATCGAGAATACTCCCAACCCCAAGATAGACCGCAGACAAATCACACATTTTGCCCAGAAGAACACATTTCATAGCTCCGTCTGCATCATTCAGCCCACCGTCCTCCCTTCCCTGCATCGCCCTGATCGTCATCCACTCGAAGCAAATGTTACATGCGCCGGCATCATTGTTGGTGAGTATGTTGAACTCCTTCTTCGTCATGAGACCGCGGCTCAGCATGCGCGACATCCCTCGCGTCGTGAGCAGTATCGCGAACCGTTTGGAGTACTTTGCCCACATGAACGCGTGGAATAGGCGCACGTGCAGCGCTATGTCCTCCATCACCGACACGGCCTCCGGCGTGTAGTTCCCATCTTTGTCTCTGGTGGCTGTGCAAGCTACCAGGAAGCCGATGTCGTTCAGCCGTCCCTGAATTTTGCGAGCGGAACTGTATGTCTCCCTCCACATATCGTATGCCTTCCCCAAGAAGAATGTGAGAATGAAGGTTGTGATCGACATCAGGTCTTTCGAGGGACAACACAGTTGTTTTACACAAGGACGGCAGAGGCATGTGAGCTTCGACATTCATGTAGTAATTGCAAACTTCGGCCACGATTGTCTCCCAACGTGCGTGATGCACTCACAGCGCCATTGTGTCCCGAAAGCTGTCAGCCGGCTGATGACACGATGGTTTCTGTCCGGCGCAAGGAAGTGCGCCCAGGTAGCATCGGTGCTGCGCCCGATGACCAACGCTATCAGCGCAGTGACACCTGCATTGAACAGTGCCCCCTTAAACGCGTGCTGGAAAACGGTGCCTCTCCATTTCCTCCATAGCCAGAAACGCTGTGGCTTGTACTGCCAGATGATGGAGCCTCCGTCGTATCTCGTCTTCACTCCTGCGATCTGACGGAGTTGCAATTCACGCGCGAAGAAATGAATGAGACTCTGAAACAGCAAAAGGCTATGCGAGTGAATGTATCGCGGGAGATAGCAATTACCTTGTCGATGGCATCGTCAATCAGGCGCATCTCCTCCTTCACGTCCTCGATATCGTCATGCTGCTGGCTCTCGGTGAAGTACTTGAACGTCGCCCTATCGATCCTGTACAGTGTGCAGCTCGTCTTGGCCATCACCGTGGCCGATCGCGGCTCGTCGTACAGCATGGCTAGCTCTCCAAACACCGTGCCCTCTTGCAGCATACCATAGGGATAAGGGAGCTTCTTCCCGTCGATCATCACGTCGCAATCTCCATTGTATAGCACGTAGCAGTAGTCGATGTTGGTGTCATCCTGGGTGATGATGTTGGAGTTCTTGTCGTAGTCAACTCTTTCAAATGCCGAAACCAACTTGTCGAGCGTGCTCTCCGGCAAGCCCTGGAACATGGAGTTGGTCATGAGCGTTGTCTTGATGTAGGCCGACTCCTCCTCGTCCTTGAGGAACTCTTGCGGGATGAATCCGTCCGCGTATACAGGCTCCGCGGCACTCGACGATAGCAGCGTCGGCGCATCTTTCGTCGAAGATCGAAGGCTGCTCCGGGCGCCCGTTCGTCGGGAAACTACGGGCGGGCCATGCTGCAGGGCCCTGCGAACGGCGGGGATGCCGGGGATGCCGAAGCCCTCCGCGCCCTGCCGGCCCAGACAGGCGAGGCGGCAGAGCAGGGCGGCGATCGTCGCGACGGGGATCCTGTCGGTTCTCATGCTGGTAGACTCGATTTATGACGAGACAGCCGACGGAAGGCCGGCGGGCTAGCTTGGGTTGACAGTTAGTGACAGTGTGGCTGTCACTTGCTGTCACCTGCGTGCTCGCTGTCCACGCACCTCTCGAACCTGCTTTCATTCACTGTGATGGCGCGGATGATGGACGGATGGATCGATGGATCTTTTTGGATCTTTCGCGGGCTGCCGTGTGCCGTGGATCTTTGATTCGTACTCGTCACATCAGCAGATGTCATAACCTAGTGATTCCTACATAGTAAGCTACAAACACAGCTGGTCCCCCGGCCAGGGTCTCGTTGCCCAACAGGACTCCCAGCCACACGCATGTACGGGTCTCGGGTGCAAATCGGGTGCGACACAGTTCACGTTCATGGCCTCACAGCCTCACATCACGATCAGTGGGTCTCTACGAGTCAAAAACCATTTTGTCCCACTATTTGTCCAATATCTTAGGGCCCTCTA
>JALLBE010000743.1:0-13974 GCA_036939795.1 Thalassiosira mediterranea
CTCCAAAGCTCATCATTGTTGCCATAGGTACCCATGGCAACAATGGAGGGCCTGATATAGCAATGCTTCAAGTGGTTGCTGACCTATTGCCCTCAGCTGCCCCCACAGGGTGCATTGTATTCTGTGACAATCGCCCCAATTGCATGGTGACTTGGCAATGTAAATGGCGCTGCTGCCTTCCAAGCAAGCATCAGTTATCATTGTTGCCATAGGTACCCATGACAACAATGGAGGGCCTGAGATAGCAATGCTTCATGTGGTTGCTGACCCATGGCCTTCAGATGGCTCAACATGGTGCATTGCATTCTTTGAAAATGGCTTCAATTAGACGGTGTCTTGCCAATGGAAATGGTGCAGCTGCATGTGGAGCAGACCTCAGAACCCTCTCCAAATCTCATCATTGTTACCACACATCCCTCTGGCAGCAATGGAGGGCCTGGCATAGCAATGCTTCAGGTGGTTGCTGACCCAAGGCCCTCAGATTGCCATACAGGGTTTGTAGTAAGTATTAGTTTGAGAGGAAAAGAAGACTCATTTCATCAAAAAGTCTAACACAAAGGCTGTGCCCTTGAAGATGCTCGTTGCCAAACTCTTTTCTCTTGAGGGTGTCGATAACAAATTGAGTACAGATACACTTGAAGGACGAGTTCGAGAGTAAGAAAAAAGCCACAATATTTATCCATTTCTGGGTCGGAGTTACCATAGGATTACTGTCCTGAGGAAGTCAAGAAGGTGATGCTCGGAACAATGGCAACCGGCGACCTTGCGGAGAGTTCTTTTGCTTGCACTGGCATGACAGCCCAACTTCAGGCATTTTGGCGCATTGGGTTGAGTAGTGCAGCAGCAATAAGTGACACCCGGCGGAATAAGTTCCTGTATTGACCAACCACCAAGAAAGCTATTGAGGAAGAGGAGGTAGGATTCTTTCATCGCTTGCCAGAAGAGTTGAGGTACACTGCAATCATGTCAGCAATGGAGTCAGCACCAGCAACGCAGCAATCGAATACTGATGACATAGAGAGACAGCGTGCAATGCACCAGAAGAAAGCTGAGATTGAACAGAAGGAAGGGATGGCAAAAGCAAAGGATGAATAAATTGAGCGGTTAATCTATCATTCCATGTGGGACTCGGATGCGTGTTGGAAAACAGTAGGTGAGGTTACAGAAGGATTGAAGAAATTGAAGTATCAGAAGGACAAGTATGATGCCATTAGGAACAATATCCAAATACGGCACAAGGGATTGGGGAGGATTGGAAGACTCAATGGTCCAAGGATGGGAAGCGACTGTTGGTGCCGGACCTAACAAAGCGCTTGAAGGATCTCATCAAGTAACAGAAGAGTAAGAAGGAACCCATCCCTGAGAAACCTGATCTGCCCACACCACGCAAGAGGAAGGAAGCACCATTGGTTGGTACAGTCACCGAACAATGGCGGAAGCTGGAGAGCAAATCTGTCAGTGACGGAGTGGAATTTGACCGAGATGCTAGAGTGGAGTGGAAGGACTGTAAATCATGTGGGGTGGGGAGTTTGCTCCAAAATAAGCAGCAGGTTGATGCACCTGATATCGAAACACTGATTGGGGAGAGGATTGAATAATACTACTCGGAGTATGATCTCGATGAGGCCGGAACTACGAAGGATACTCGGTGGGTGGGTGGGTGGTGTGGTGGAGCAGGTTTGTGATGGCACATGGGTAATGCCTGGAAAGCGTACCAAGTGTTATGAAAAGGGTAAGGCAGTGGAGGTACTCTGGGATTACATGCCTGATGTTGGCTTGCCTGCTTGTGGTCCATTGAACCCTTTGATCCACGGAAGTGGAATCAGGATTGTCTCGAGGCTTGGCGGAGGGATCTTGGTGACGTAGACTATGGTATTTAGTATACATCTTACTATGAAAGTGGAAGGGTGTCTCCTACTGCATTCCCTACCAAAACCGTGGAGTGCCCATCACAAATCGTACATGCAGGCGGCTGAGACTCACAGGGTACATTGTAGAGCGTACCAAACGCATAATTTTGCTACTGAGACGTGATTGAGGGCAATATTGGGGCCCGGGGGGCGCAAAATAACAAGTAAATGAGCCCCTACCTATGCCAGGAAAACCACCCAAAACAAATTCAGACTGCTTGAGGAGGTACCCTGGGTACTACTGGGGTTAGTATGGGTACAAAAACACTTCTGCTTCTGCTGAGTGTGTAACGGCCAAAAACCCATGAAAAAACCCATATTGGTCCGCACCCGAACTTTTTTAAAAAACTACAGGGGCCGGTTAGTATGGTTCTGGTCGATTTTTTTCACGAATTTTTCAAACCAAGTCATTCACTATAACATTAGATTTTACATAGAGCCCATTTTAAAAAATGGCTCTGAATGGGCCAGACCGGCTAATGGTATAGCAATTGAAATGTTCACCCATACCCATACCCCTGCTCCTGCTTCAACTAGTGCCTGCTTCAACTAGTGAATGAAAGGCGGCGTCCGCCGCTGCAGCACGGTGCGTGCCTTGTTTCATTTGTGTTTTAGGTCGGGGGGGGGCTCCGCCGCCCCCCCCCCCCGCGAACCGAGCGAAACAAAGGCCGACCGACGCGTGACGCACGCGCAATCGACCGCGCGCAACCGCACTACGCAAAGTGAAATGAGATAATATTTTTTACACTCGAAGCAACGTAGATCAGGTCAAACTTCTTACACTTACAAAAATAAATGAAGTCACTGTAACACATGACATCGCAGAGCGCTAGCCGCGAAGCGGCTAGTAGGTACAACTTTGATCCAGTCCCAATAAAAATGAGAACTCTAATTAGGTCCAACCAGCAGTACTCTGAAAAAAATACAATGCATTGCTCGAACGAGCGCGTGTGAGTCATGATGGTTTGTTCAACATTTTATGATTTTTCTACTACTCCCATGTATATTTGCTACGCAAAAGTCTTGCGACCATCACCATCACCATCAATTGAATAGGGAGGGGAGCGCCGCTGCCTGGCGGCACCGTGCTGACCTGTATGTTATTGGTAGTGGCATCATGTGATTGCATAAGTTTGAGACCACGGGATACCAAGCAATCAGAATCAGAATATCACAGTGTATCAGTTTGATTGATATTGATATTGAATAGCATACAGACATCCACACACCATGATACTGATAGTTTGGATATAGATATAGAACTACTACTAGTCAAAGTAGGTTCTCATGCTGTTACACTTCAATTAACGTTCAAATTTCATTCGGATAAAAGATGACATGTCATGGTCATTGTCATAAGTAGCGACCATTGAGGTTCACGGTTGTAGTTGTGGTGTCGCGTAAATCATGAAGCCTGTGTCGGACGGCTACAAGTGTAAGTGTCGGTGGCCTTCGGTGCCTTCGGTGCCTTCGGTGCCTTCGGTGCCTTCGGTGCCGTCGGTGCCGTCGGTGTCGGTGTGGGTGTGTTGTGTTGGGTGGAATTGTATTTGTAGAGCAGAGCTCATACAGGTAGGTAAAGCTAAAGCATCAGACAAGGTCAGGTGTATGAAGTCACAACATGTGTTGTAGTAGGTAATAGGGATGGTAAAAGTGTCCATGGTGCCCGCCTGCCCTGCATAATAATATATGGAAGTACCTACCATACGTTGTAGCTGGAGGTTTCTGGGATAGGAGGCATGGCTATCTACATACCTATGTAGGTACATATTGGTAGGTAACTGGCTTGACGGCTGGACGGGCAATACAGCTCACCACACTATCACATTTCTACCAATGCTTACGTTCATTTTGTTATTGAGGCTCTGCTGGTGCATTACATGCACCGCGCATCCGTCGCCCGTCGCCCGTCGCCGTCGCCCGCCGCCTCCTCCCTCCTCCGCCCTCCGCCTCCGCCCCCCGCCCCCTTCGTCCCCAGTCCCAGTCCCCATCCACGCCTCCTCCCGCCCGCCGCCGCCGCCGCCCGCCTCCGTGCTCCATCTTACTCTCCTGCCTCTCGTCTACCCACCCCCCACAGAGCCGGCCGGGCGGCCCAAGTCAAAGTGGTTGAAGTGTGGCTAGCGTCAGCGGCGAAGTGAGCATCGAGAATGAGCAACTCGACTAGTTGGCGATCGGGAGCGGCGACGAAAGCTGGATGAAGGAACGAACCCAGGGAATAGGGACAATGTATTAGGTGGTCCGTCGGGGTGCAACAAGCAACGCACGGCGCGAATTATTGATTAGCATCGAGGGCAGAGAGGACTCCAAGGGCGAAGGGCTGGGTCGAATGAAGCGTTGGATTTAGGCATCGGCACGACAATGGAGAAACCGAGGCATTCCTACTCCGGATATTCGATCAGTGGTAGCGACGACGAGGATGATAGCCAGGTACATGTAACGAAGGAAAAGAAGAAGGCCCCCCTGCGGGGGTTGGCGAAGAAGTCTTCTCAGCTGTTCATGAGAGGGCTCAAAAGGAGCCAGATCATCGAAAATGCAGATGATCTTAACCTCACGTCTAGCTTCCGGTCGGACTCATCGCGCAAATCGCTGCCAGCGATGGCTTTACCATCAGTCTCAGCACTGTCGATGCAAACAGACAACAATGGTGATGTTGTCCACGATGCATCGACCCAAAGGGTGACCCTTCCGTTCCACGAAATTGGGTCCAAAATGAAAGCTGCCCTGAAATTCATGAAGAATGACCTGGAATCCACGCGCAGGCAGTCACGGAGAAGCAGGACCTCAAAAACTTGGGAGACGGAGCATCCCCCAATCGATCTATTGCAAATACCCAATGCCGTCAAACCCTTTTCTAATGACAAACCAGCGGCTAAGGAAAAAACAACCCCTATATCAGAAACCGGCCGAGCGGAACGATTCTCTGCGAGTGCGTCTTTCAGACCGCTTACGTCAAAGCTCTTGGAGGCTCAGCAGAAGGATAACTTCTGTGATATCAAGATTAAGGGAAAAGATGGTGTTTCAGTTGGGGCACCTAGTTTTTTGTTCGCCTGCCACAGCTCAGTGTTCGAGGCTCTCTTCTATCCGAAAAAAGGAACCGAATCTGAGACCCTCTGCATTATATCTGAGAGCGATCCGAGAACCCTGTGCATTGATTTTGCTCCACAGGCTACAATTGAAGCAGCAATACATTTCTGCGCCACCATGGAACTTCCGTCAGAAATAGAAAAAGAGACGACAGAAGCAAACATCCGGGCCATTTCTGAGCTGTACATTTTCTCTAAACTGTTCAAGTTCCCTTTGTTGTCCGATGAATCATATCAGACAGCGCGCCGCCTGATGAACAAGAACCCATCTCTTGCCTGCGCCGCCTTTGATGAGTTAAACTTGATCATTGCACAGGCGGAGTCCAAGAATAACTGGGGGCTGTCATTGGACAAAGACAATGAACTGAAAGCTTATGCGTTGGAAACAATGAGGGAATCACCCATGAAAACATTACTGGGGAGGGATCTTGGGGCCAGTTTCCTCAGTCCGTCTGCGATCGAGGCGGTTGTGTGTGATCAACAAATGGATGTCGATGAATACACCATGTGGAGAATACTTAACGTGTGGGCCAATAAAGGCCGGTGCTCGGAGGATGACAAATTGTCTAAGGCAAGGGCACTTGTCTCCAACATTCAATTAGAACTCATCGACCCTGTGCAGCTGAATTATCAAGTAAAAAAATGTGCTTATGTTGATCCAGAGGATGTGGACAAAGCAATCGAGAAGATAGAATCGATGCTGGAAGACGAATCACCAGAGGAAGATTTGGAGCGAGTGATTGTCGAGGGTGCAGGAGATCCCGATGTCAATGGTGTATACATTCTCGCTGATCATGACATTGGCCTGAAAAATGATGAATCCATGTTTATCAAACAATCCGACAATCGTGAATATGGCCTATATCGCTGGGGTGACATATGGGGGATATCAAACTGTACAGATTACTCCAATCTCCTCTACATGTGTGGAGTGTCCACTCGCAAGGGGCATTCCAATCGCCGACCTCCAAAATGGGGGTGGAAGTGTGCAGGAGGTGTGGATCCAGGTAAGGATTAGTGCATTGTATTTGATTTTGTGAGTAGCCATCTGATGTACTCATCAACTGGGCGTACGTCGCTGCGACAACACAATACAAGCTCCCCAATGTAGTTGGAAACCAAGCAAGCAGGAAGCAGAATGTGGTAATGGTGCGTCAGCGGTCGCCCCAGCGCTTTCCAAGACCAATGAAGAAAGAAGAAAATCAGTACCTGATCTGTCACTCAAACAGAGCTTAACGCTGGAACAAATGATGGCACTCCCGGAAGATGAGGTTGAAGATGGGGAGAAACACAACTATGCGTCTCTTACCAAAGATTTTGAAGCGATGATGAATCTTCCTGTGGACGAGGGTCATGATGATGAAGAGGGTGGATACGACCTCAATTACCAGTCAGCTGAAATGGTTCTTTCTGGCAGCATAATATTGCACAATGAAAACCGTCGTCGATCAACTCAATATTGAGGTGGACATTCAATGCGATGCAAAGGTTAATCAACTTTTGTACACTGCACATGATGAGCATATGATGACAGCAACACTGAGGTGGAAGAGCCAGAGGCACAAGTAGCATTCACTATTTCTGTAACGTTCTTTGTACTGTATTATGCTCTTTTGCGCTTTTTGTCCTTAGTACACCGCACCAACTGAGTGTACTCTTTCAATACGACCAGCATTGCAACTGCAATTCGCAATGATGTTTTCACTTCTACAGATCCGGCAGTGGTGCTACCCAAGAATGAAAATTGACCGTGGCCTTCGGTTGGTATCTCGCATTTGCAAGAAACAATGAAATAGCCTGGCGAGGATTTACACTGACTCCACACTGGTGTCATGCATTCTTCAAGTGCTTCATACCATGCCATCTTCTTCTCACCATTTGCTATCTCCATCAACAATTGATTGTCAAGTGTTGCTTTCACTCTTTCCACTTCCCCTCCGGACGAAGTCTGAAGAAGAAGCCCCACTGACTGTAGGAGCGCATTAAGAAAGGCATCACGTGGTAGGTTGAAGTGGCGACGAGTGGCACAGGGGGTAAGTATAGTAAGGCCTTCATCGAAGAGCCTAAATTCAGGACTTTTTCCGCTTTCTCCATCTGTGGCACGAGTAACGGCAGCCAGGCTTATCCCTACTTCTCTCCTGTCATGTCGAAGATGAGAACGTCGAATTGGTCAACATCCACAAATCAATGATCTTGTTTAACAATGCAACATAGGGGTGACTCACACAGGGCTCCAGGTATCTGATATTGAAAGCTTAGAAACAGCATCGGAGACAACGATAAGAGTCAATTCTTTTGCACGAGAGATGACTCGGATATTTTTCACAGGGAGTGGGCACTCTTGGCCCAAAGGGACCCCAAAATATTCGAGGAACGACTCCACCAATGAATCATTCTGAGAAAGAAGGGGCCGTTGCGCTTTGAACTCCTTGTCCTTCTGTACTGGCCGGGGTCGTTTTGCCTTGCATCCAAAGCAACGAGACCCTCCTCTCCGGGCAAAGTTGATCTCTTTGCACTTAGCACATATCCAATCGCCTTCCCTCATTACCTGTCCGTTTTTTGAAGATGGCACATGATATTCTGTATTGCTTGCTTCTGATTGCCCAACTTCTCCAGTTGCAGCCTCACTCGGGTTCTCCACCTGAGGTATCACTTCATTTGATTCTGTTGGCACAGATTGAGATGCCTGGATGTTCACTCCAAGATCTCCAACATGCAATCGCCGTATGCAGGCTACAAAGAATCCTCCGGAATCCATTCCTGGGCTAGTAGGCAAAAATCTGCCACAATATTTCAGCTGGCTGCAGACGTCAGAGCTCTTCTCTGGCGGGAACATGGATCGTTCTATCGGACCACCTTTCTTTCCACCAACTTCTCCACCCCTCTGCTTCACTGGCACATCATTAAAGCTTTCATACATCTCGCTCACTCCGTTTTTGCCAAACTTGGGGTCTGGTACCCTCCAGGTGGTCAGGCCAGATGACGCTCCACATTTTCGCACAAGCCACTCTGGCAGTGGCACTATCTCCATGGCAGCCACACCCCCAACTTCGTTAATAACCGATGCCAAAGTGGCCTCGTTCTCAAGAGGGTTCAGACTGCAAGTAGAGTAGACAGCAATGCCACCTGGCCTGAGTAGTTCCATCCCTCGCCGCAATATCTTTCGTTGCAACTTGTGCAACGACATCGCGTGTGATATCGACCACTCATTCCAAACCTTTCTATTCTTCCGAGTGGTCCCATCTCCGGTGCAAGGGACGTCAATCAGGACCTTATCGTACTTCTGCTTGTAGCCAGTTTTCTCCCCAACGATGGCATCAGTGCCTCCATTCTGTGCACTGCTCCAATTTGATCTGCGTCTCATGCCTGGGAAGTATCGCGCGTCCATGTTGATAGCAAGCATCGGCGCTCTCGGAACGTGCCTGGACCTTTGACAGAGAGTGACAATACGGTTCCTGTCGGCATCGTTGACCACCAAAAGTCCGGAGGGTATGCTCCCATCTTTGGCACTCGTGTACAGCATATCCAATAGTTGCAAAGATTTGGACCCCGGGGCCGCGCACAAGTCTGCGACGATTGTCGAGCCATCGTCACCTTCTTCTCCCTTCGAACCTATCGCCCACAATGCCAATGGAGGAATTGCACTGCAAATGGCTGAAACTTAGGCTCAGGATCAAGTCACTAGTTCACTGCGAGGCCTCAGGAGTACTCACCTAACCAGTTCCTGACGATGGATAGCACCCAACTCTTGGAGTGCGTGCATTATAGGCGAGTAGCTATCCGTCCCGTCTTCCTCGTTCGAGCGATTGCTTTTGTTGCGTCGATGGAAACTCGGGGTGATGGTCATCTGCAGCTTCGGCACGGCATCGCCATCTTCCTTGCCGAACGATAACTTCTGAAACGCCCCACTTGGACCACTTGCTTCCTCACCGGCATTGCCAACTTCATCGTCATCATCGTGGGCACTATCACCTGCATACTTCTTTTCGACCATCTCCAGCAGCCAAGAACTGAACTCATTGATGGGGCTGGACTCGTGGACACGGTACGCCACCGGCAGCGGAGTGCGCATGCGACGATAGGCATCATTCCACGCACGTTCATTCTTGGCATCGTCACCGCCGCCTATCCGTTGCCTCAGGTAGTAATCGTAGTAGGCATCATTCCCCTTGGAGAGGCGAGGGCCGACGCCAGAAGGTTCACCTCCATCGTCGTCACCGTCGTCGCGACGGTTGCCACCGGCACCGTCGCCGCCGCCCTCTTTCGATGCTCCGTGTCCCGATTCTTTGAGGTGTTTGAACAAACGATTACGAGACGCAAACCCCTCGCCGCAGACGGCACACTCGGTTGCGCTACTCATGGTCGTCTACTATGTACATCGTGGCTCATCGTGGTCTCTCTCATTTCCACCGCACCTCTCACCTCTCGCTCGGTGTTCGGTGTTGTTGTGCTAGCTTGCTTGATCAGTTAGTTTTTATGTGTGCGTGATGGCGATGGCCGAGATGTATCAAAATTAGTTCTACGCAATAGTAATAGAATGCGAAACTATTTAGTAAAATACTCTCCTTTCATGACATAATTAATATAAATAAAGATGTACAATATTTAATTTATTTACTAACAAAAAGTACATAATACTAGATTGATATTCTTGGCGATACATGTTCGATAGGATCGCCAATTGACCTGCAGCCACTCATTCCCCATCCCCCGCCGTCCGCCGTACAAGCCCTGGAGACTGCTCACAAACTGTTTCAACCATGGGAGGAGACGACCTCGGTAGCGACGACGAATACCTCTTCGATGGCGGCCTCATCGGCTCCCCGGGCGGGGCCTCATCTGACGAGGACGGCGGCGGTTCGGACGACGACGGCGATGGAATCGTGGCAGCTGTCTCGTCGTCCTCTTCCCATAAGAGAAAAGGTGCTGGGAACGCGGAGGATACTGTATCGGCCGACATGCCATCAGGCCCGTCGAAGAAAAAGCGGAAGAAGAACGACAAGGTGAATCCCGCCAACTCCAAAAGTGTACTGATACACGCCGGGCGGGGCATCGCCATGGATGGGGCGGAAGCCCAGGCCATGTTTCTGGGCACGATCTACTCCCACGCGCTGAAAATGTCCGACGGAGCATCTGGCGGCGAAAAGGACGACGAAGGAGAGGACGAGCCATCGTCGGAATCCTTCTCATTCGGGTCGCACGTTTACGCCACCCCCGAAACGGTCGACGAGAAAACGAAACACTTCCAACACAACAACCTCGCCGCGTTCCTCAAGTCGGGTCCCCTGCCCTCGATGAAGCGGCTCAAAAATTGGAAACACCCCCATTCGCCCATGATCCTCGTGGTCACTCTCTCGGCTCGCCGGTCCGTCGAGCTGATGAAGCAGCTCTCGGCGCTAAAATTGCCGGTGGCCAAGCTCTTCGCGAAGCACATGACAGTGGAAGATCAGGTGGAGCTCCTGAAGGGAGTGGGCGGCGGAAACAAAAATGGCAACGCTGGGGGCGGCAAGAAGGGCCGCGCAAGATGTTATAGCCTCGCCGTGGGAACGCCGGGAAGGCTGCTTAAGCTTCTGCGTCATGGGAGGGACGGGGCCGACGGCGTCGGTGCACTCTGGCTGAAGCACACGGAGGTGGTCATAATCGATTGTCATGAGGATAGCAAGGGATGGACGGTGTGCACACTTGCCGATACGTCGAGGGACATGATGGAGTTCTTGAAGGAGGGCGTGGTCCCCCAGCTAGAGAAGAGGAAAGGCAAGATAAAGCTGGCTATGTTCTAATCTGAATAACTGTCGAATGGCTGATCATCATGTACGTAATCAGTGTGCTCATTTGCATTTCATCCATAGCAAAGAATCCCGCTCGTCATTTGTGGAATGGAGACAGGCACGTTCGATAATTTTGCCATTGCTTCTACTTCGTACATGATTTTTACATATTATATTTTGAGACTGTTGCAACAGTGATTGCATGTGGAGAATCATGCGTAGGAGGTCACTACTTGTGTGTCATTCTCAACTCGTTCGAAGTCATGTACATAGTACAAAGCTTTAATTTCGTTTGATGCTGCGTTACCTGATGTTGCATTGGGTAGCGCAGGTTGGTATGTCTTCAAATACTTCACGTAATGCCTTCCCATGTGATTTGCTATTCCTCCTGGCAGCAAAGCAAACGCAGCCGCTGTTGATATGCACCATTATTTGGAGTGAAGAGTAAATTTAGCAGGTCAATCAAATAAGGAGGAAAACACATTCAAAGAACAGCTTCTCACCATCCCACCCCATTCCGACACCTGCATAGCCAAGCTCATCATTGCCCAAATGATCATAATACGCCTGCAAAGAGGATTTTGATGAGGTTCAGAGTTGAGACAACGAAGTCAGCTTTCTTTAAGAAAAATATGCAGTTGGACTCACTTTAATGACCCCTCCTAATGACATCTGCAAAGTGTGCCCAGCATGAGTGAAGTACAATTCTGGCAACCGCGGCACTACGTCAATTTTATTGACAAATCGGAAGATCGTAAAGCTTCCACTTCTCTCCCTGCTGCCACCTGCAGGGGCATGCCCTCCATTGTCCTTTTGCAAGGAGTCTATCCAATAACTCCAGTGGGCGTTGCCAATTTTAGGGCATCCGAAATTTATGCTTCGGATTGTTTCATCTGGGTACGCCAAGTGCAAGGCGGCCCCGAGAAGGACGGAATCGGCGCCCCCCAGAGAATGACCTGCTGTGAACAGTGGGTAAGATGTTGGTGATGGGTCGATGCCAGCGGTGGAGCCGTCGCAGTTGCCTCCCAGCCTAGCCTCAGAGACACAGTTCAACACGGTATGAAAGCCGTCGTTGTCAAACACAGCTGAGTTGAAACCACGGTGGACACGAACCCCATCAGGCACGTCGCGGAACAGAGAGCTGATCTCACTAGTGCTCTGAGTACCGTTGTAGTCTGCAGGATCCGGGCCGAAGTTACTCGTCAATATGTCTCCATCCGTTAGCGTAGTCTTCCAATCATCCGTCCCAGCGTACACCACGACAACATAATTATGAATGGTTGAACGAACGATCAAGACTTGTGTACCAAGCGAATAATCGTGGGAGTAGAGGAGGCATTTTGCCCCCTCAGGAAGAAGGAGGTCGTATATGTCTTGAGCTTCGGTGCTGTTACTCCTGCCTTCATCTCCGATAGCCTGTCGGACGAAATCGAACATCGTCTTGTTCTTCGCCTGAACATCGACACATGATTGCACCTTATTTCTCAGATGATACACTGCAGTCGACAGGATAGCCATATCCAATACCATTTGACTCTCTGGAAAATAAGGCCCATCAGCTTCTTCAGGGGTTGAATACAACTTGTGGTGTGGACCATCGATGGAAGAAGGGGGAATCGGTTCTGACAGCACACAGGTCAGGGCCATCAGGACGGCGACAGCATACGCAAGCGTCACCAAAGGCGCTCGTAACAGAGCAGGAGGCCTAGAGCAAGGCTTCATTGTGGCGGCCCAGGTTTAAGTACAAATTCTGGAGAGGTTTCAGATTGCTGTCGTCCACATAGCGTCGCCTCCGGTGTGCAGTTGGCTTGCGGAGAACGGAAGCACGGCCGCCGCGTAAAGCAGGTGTGTGCTGCCACCGACGCTAAACGCACCGCACGTTCGACGTCGCAACACCACGCCTCTACACTCTCCTTAGCAGGGCTCCTTTCGCCAACGGCGGGGAGCCGGCGGAATGGATGAAGAAGGAGGATGCCGTGCCTGGGTAGCAGGTGAAAAGTGTATGTGGCGTGTGGCGTCGTATGTACGTTGTCGCCGCCGCCGCCCGCCGCGCGTCTTCTTCGCCGTTTTCTGTTTTTCTTTACGTCCGAACTTCCAACAACTTGGGGTTGTCACTAGATAGAAAAGGTGTCAAGATGTCAACTATTAAATTTCAATTGTACCTAGAGTTACCTACAGAGTTTACCTAGCTATCTACTCGAGATAGATGTTTTTAACCCACAGAGGACATAGGATACTTCTTCATCCAATAAAGAAATTATCTTACACCCCTGGAAACACGCGGCACGCGGCACGCGGCGGCAGCCCGCAGTCTCCCGCAGTTCAGGCCCGCTCCGCGTCTGCGCTCCATGGTCCATGGCCCCAAACAAGACGTCGACTGTCGGACGTCTGAGCTAGTCTGTTGCCCAGTTGCCCGTCCGTCCCCGCTGCCAATCCGCGCCGCGCCTCCCTGGCTTCATCCTTGCCCACATCCTGCGTATGGTAGCGCAGCGGCAGTAGGTCAGATATGACATCCAAACCCGTGGCAAACTCGATCTGTTTCTCCATCACCCACGCATCCGTGAGAGTCAGTCATGGGCGGCCAAGGTTCCTCCCGACGGGCAGCCATCTAGTACACCGCGACGGTATACCGCAGCATATGGATTCGTCGTTGTCGCTGCGATCGAATGCGCTCACGAGAGTGCCCTTCGTTGGATCACTCAGATTAGGCAGCACTAGCAATCTTGCCGACGATGCCGCAGCTTCAAATGACGACGAAGCAAACGAGAATGACTTAGATTCCAGAGCGGCAAGATATGGATACAAACGGCCAGTGCACAGCGAGGAGTTTCTTCGACACCTAGAGAGCGTCAACTCAGCTTGGCCATATGATCCCGACGCTGAAGAAAACAACGAATCGACTGGAGATGAGAATTTAAGCAGAGTTGACATTGATGGGGGTGTCCGTTGTACAGGAGAACCTTCGATGGATCCCAGCAGGATGATCCAAAGTGTTTACGATGGCGATTCCGATTGGATGTGATCTTTATGAAGTGTGAAAGATGTGCTAACTGTCACTTCTTGAAAGGCAAAAGAAATTGGTTAATAGAACTAGAGAACAACAAGGATCGTCAGACTCTTTCTCTCACAAGATTGGGCAGTGTTTAATGGCATACATACGTCGAACAAGTTCGAAACCAGAGGCTTCGGATCGTCGCTTTCTCCTCCGTCTAGAGT
>JALLBE010000744.1:0-13942 GCA_036939795.1 Thalassiosira mediterranea
CACTAGCACTAGCACTAGCACTAGCACTAGCACTAGCACTAGCACTAGCACTAGCTCATTCATGCTGGGATCCAATAATCGTAACAATTTCTACTGAAGCTGCAAGTCGAAGTGGCAACATGGTAAGAAGGAGAAGCAGTGGAAGTTGTTCACAGATATGCTGATCTCTCAGTTCATCATTGTTGTAAGATTTGATCTAACTATTACGTGGTAGCACTATGCTGGAAGTGACAGCACCAGTGTTCATTCTTGTCCATCAAATAAGAAATCATGTGCCGAAGACCAGAGGCTAACATAATCCCAAGCCTATCACAATCGCATCACCCTTGCTGAAATACCAGAATTTCCTCACCAATGAGGTCCCACATCCAAGCAGGACATAGCAGAAGTCACGGGGAAAAAGCCTTCTGTCTTGTTCTGTCCCTTATTTCTTGACATGCCATGAGACACAGCTCACCCTGATCATGAACTTTGATCATCTTTGGCATCTCTCAAAATACAGAGACTGTTGATAATTATTTAGGACTACTTTAAGATGCTACTGTCTCAAGAAAGCATCAAGCCACATGGCAGCATGTTCGACCTCTTCGAGTGTGTGATGACATCTCGAGCTCCCATCTGCATATACACCCCCAGAAGATGTCACTCCCATAGAAGAGGCGACAGCGGTCTCTGGCGGGGTTATTGTGACGTACTCCAGTCTCTCTGGCACTAGTATATTTATACCAAGATTGCAAATAAGTCATTGTGTGAATTGCCACGGAAACATTAATCGCTACAGAATGAACTTGCACTTACCAGATGACGCAGATTCCGACACGGTCAAAGCATCGAAGCAAGCAAACTCCAACGACTCCTCCTTCACATCAGCGGAGAGCGTGAAAAGTTCGCCCTGCAGTTGGGAAACGCGTTTTGTCTCGCCATCGCCCTCTGTGACGAGTTTTTCTACTATACGCTGACGGAGCATCACGCTCAACGGGGGTACGCGAAGGAGACCAGGCCTCGACTCCTCGGTGATGGGACCGCCAGCCCTGAAGAACGCCACAAAACAACACAGATAGGTACCACCGTGCAAAGTTAAACGAGGAAAGAGTGATAGTGGAGAAAACTCACGCATCCACGATGGGATCCACCCCGCCGGCAATCTTCAACGCCATCGTCCCCACTCCGAACACAGCCGCCATCCCACAGCAAGTCACCAACGAAGCCTGTACATCCCTACACGTCTGACCTATCGCCTTCTCTCTCAGCGAGGACGATCGTGCGCCATCGATGTCGTTCCACTCCCCTCCGACACCGCATCGACGTCCAAGCGAGTCGACGGATCGGGAGAGGGCATCAAAGGCGTCACGTACAACGCGTCCGGTGGAGTGGAGGGAGGCGCCGTCTATGCTTCGCTTGGATACTCCACTAGGGGCAGCCGACGAGGCAGCTGCGCCTCGAATGGTCTGGATCTCCGAAGCAGAGGGGTCGTTGCAAGCCAAAAGCCTCAGCAGCGAAGCAGGGCGGGGGAAGACTGGCACAAATCGCCCCGTCCTCGAGTCGCATGCTAACCGAAAGAGTACTGCAGGCGCTCTAACAGCTACGCCCTTCGATTCTGTCGAAACTGGGTATGTAATGGATGCCGCCACTGCTATAGTCCCGCACTCGACTTCTAACTTCATCCACTTAGGTAGTTGTCGATCAGACGCATCCTGCCGCCCCAGCGCCTCTGCCACTGCACGACAACGTCGGTCGGCGCACAACACTGTTGCTGCGAGGAGAGCATCGCTTATGGAGAGTTGGAATGGATCCTGGATAGATGAGAGGAGCTTTGTGGCATTGCGTCCCGCGTGTCGGCTGGATTCGGATGACGAAGCGTCAGCTCCGCCGCTCAGGGAGACCACCAGCCCCACAGTGGGGACAGCACGGATGCATAATGACAGCCTTTGCTCCCCCTTTCTATCCGTTCGTGGTAAATAATTATCGTCCTTTCTGTCCAAGGTTCTCGACGTCGACAACGAGGCGGTATCTTCTTCCTTCTTGACTTTGCTATCAGTTTTCTTGCATACGGCAGAGAGATCCCCCACCCTCGGTGAGCCGTGACGATCGTCACACGACCAGAAGTGCACGGCCATGACTGCTATAGGTGCAGGCTCGCCCTCCTTTGCTGCCCTGCCCTCCTTTCCACCTTTCTGATCAAAGAAGTGCACCGGGGACACAGCGATGCACTCGTCTGACGCTGCACCTGGGGCGCCTCTTCTACCGGGGAACGCGGGGCCGCCCCCGATCGTGCTGCCCCACGCACCCCTCCGTATGGCCTCAGCCTGGGAGCTCAGCATCTCCAACTGCAATGACAATGCAAATGCGTGGGTGACCTCAAACAGCCTCAGCAGCGGCCGTGGCACAACAGGGTTTTCTATACCGCTCCTTTCCTCGTTTGCTTTCCTGCATACCGCTTCCTCCACCAACATAGCTCTCTCCCCAATCCTGTGCAGATCAAACATCTGCTTGCGATTCATGACCAATTGGTGATCACTCTCGCCTGTTTTGGGGGAGCATCTCACATGAATGGACAGTAATTTCCAGGGGGCAGAGTGGGACTCAGATAGGACAGACAGTCGGGCCTCCATTGGATACTGTCGGAGGTCTGATGCAGCACTTAAGACGTCATCCCCTTCCTCCAGAGAGCGCTGTCGGAGGGCCTCAGCTGTAGACACAGTGCGGGGATTGCCGTAAGTCAGGCGTACAGATCCCCCTCCAGATCCCATATGAACGCGCCACGGCAGCGGCTGCGCATCTCTCGTTGCTTTTGCTGGTCCACCCATCTCTAAATCCCCATGACTAGTTGTGTCTCTGCCGGACTTGCCGCCGGCGGTACCGAATGCCCCGACTTCACCAAGCACTAGCTTGCTCCTCACCGCAGAGGCCAATCGTGCCTTCAGCTCTGACGGACCGTAGGATCTCTCTCGAGATGTCTCGTACCTGTCCACGCCGAGGGCCACGTCTGCCGGGAAATCGGGCCACCGTCCACCTCCAACTACTTCCCTCTTCGTGCCTTCATCGACGTCCATCGCATCGTTTCCATCACCATCTCCAACTTTCTCATTGACACCGGGAGTGCTAAGGACGCAAAGCGCTCCCAGAACGTCGTGGCAGTGCGCCCGCGCCTTCCACAATCCATCATGATGAAAGTACAACGCATCCTGCGCCTCGTCCTGGCTAACCCAGCCGCTTTTCACGAACTGCAGTGCATCGCTGCTAGCCTGCACGATGGCCCCCAATCTGGGAGGGGGGTCGTGCACCCGATTCCCCGTGGGCGCGCTGCGATGCCCCGTCCGCAAGGTCTTTTGCTGCAAGATCGCGCTGTGGCTCTTGGGCAAGCTGGCGGCGGCCAAGGAGTGGACGTGCGCGAGGCTCTTGGAATGTCGTGCGATGCGACGGGAAAGCTCGTGGCGACGCTGCGCGAAGGAAAGGTTTGCCATTTTCCTCTTTCGGGTCTCGAGGACCGAGTCCCCCGTCGCCGCCCCACCCGTTGCCGCGGCGGCTCCGGGGCCTGGGTTGGAGGCGTCGGCGCCCCCGCCGAGGGCGGCCGCCGTGAGCTTCTCCTCCACGGACGCGGCCGCATTGGCTTCCGGTCCGGGAGTCGAACCTCCCCCCCCAGAATTTCCTCCGCCAGTCCCCCCACCGCCATCGCCCTCTCCACCGCTCGCCGCTACGGAGACGATCTTGATGTCCCCGTGGACCAAATTGTACAGATCCTGATAGAGCGCGTCCGTTGAGGCGTTGATGATGGTCGACAAGGGAGCGGTCGCGAGGGCGCCCGTCTCCGTTTGGGAGAGGGATAGCGGAGGCAGGGCTGGGGCTTGCGACGGCTTGGCGGCGGCGGACGCGCCATCGTTGGCGGCGGCGGAGGCCATGGTCATGGATGAGGGGCCGGCGGAGGCCGGAGGGCGGGCGGAGGGCGGAGGGTCTCAAAAAAAATATCATTTGATGTTCCTTTGTTGTGTTTTGCTAATAAACTTTTTATTGCTAGAAATGATGTAAAAAAATCAAATTTTGAATAAAAATCATAAAACAATAATTATGTAGCTTAATATTTCAAACACTCCGGCAGCCGGCACGCGCAAAAATGCGCGACATCTGCAGAACACGCGAGCGAAGGGGAGTGGCTAAAAGCTGTGACATAGGGGCTTACATTTGATCGATGAATCTCAATTGTTTTATCATTACTAATTCAATCGAAAAAATCCAAAACTCGACTATGTGTAAGACCCCAATCTTTGTTCCTTTTTGAAGAAAATGAAAATGTGAAATGAAGCAAGAATCAACACCAACTGCACCAACAAAGGAAAACAGCCGATCGTATCGACGGAAACAGCGCAGCCCATCGGGCGGCGGCAGCAGATAGAGCGAGCAGCGGCCGGGAGTCCAGTAGCCACACGAGAGGTGTCCATTATTCTCCAGATCCCTCTCCAGCAACATGATCAGACTGCTCCTATGGATGGCCCTGGCGTCGGCCGCCTCGCTGATGGTCACTGCGTTCGTGCCTACGAGCCACCGGTGCCTCTCGACGCCCCTCGCACGCTCAGAATCTGCCGCCCTCTTCATGTCCACCGTCATCAAGCCGCCAGAAACAGAAACCGAGAAGCGCGAGAAACAAGACCGCGACATAATCCCCCCCGGCCAGGGAGACGTACGCGGCCCGGTCGAATGGCTCATCGACGACCCGCTCATCTCCCGGGAGGACGAGGAACCCTTCCACATCCTTTTGCTCGACGAAACCTTCTCGAAGAACGAACGCATGACGATCGAGTATGCGGCCAGCTCCTGCGTGTACGTATTGGGAATGCCGTACGACGAGGCGGCCGAATTGGCGGCGCACGCGGAAGCTGAGGGATTCTCGTGTCTGGGCACGTGGAGTCACGACGAGTGCGTGAGATTGGGGGGGCAATTGCAGCAGCGGGATTTGGTGTGTAGGGTGGTCCCGTTTTGCGAGGGTGGGGATCGGGCGTGGCAGGCACGGGATGCGAAGGACGATTCAGATATGAAGCGCGCGGAGGATGTTGGGTGGAATTGAGATTGCTGGGACAATCATCAACAACATACTCGCTTTGAAGAGGTTCAGTTTATTTGTACACTTCTAGTGCTGTCATACAGCCGACGTGGATTGGGACATCAACATTTGGCTGATGAAAAGTATTCCAGTTGTATATGAATAATGTTCAAGAACCTGGAACTAATGTCAGCTTAGTCACAAAGATGCTTTCGGACCAATATGTGCACGGTGCATGCGATCCTAGGTACTACCCTAACACCGTTGCACAGAGGATGTCATCTTCATCAACTGGTTTGGTACTAAGTATTCACCTAAGTAGATATTGTTGCATGGATTGTTTCTAAGAGTGCAGGACTCCAGACCCGCTCTTCGTAACTCCCTGAATTCTGTTAACCATTTAGCCAACCCAATGCTGTCAGGACTGCACACCGCTCGGACAGCCAGGTGCAAATTGATCCACTTTTGTGCTGATTCGGCATGTACGTGAGTCCACTAATCCGTCAATCAGTCAATGAACAGATTTTTGTGTTTGTACATCGGGACTCTTTCTTTGTGCAAGTCGAACAGCTTTCTCACTTCTTCGCAGTACTTTCCATGCCATTTGTCAATGTCCGCTTGAGATGGATCTGCAATATGTGGCATACCAAGGGGCTTTCCAACCACATAAAGAAGCTTTCATTGGTTTTCCAATGCAAGTTGTTCAAGCAATGCTGTGTGAGAATGAAAGATGCATTCATATCACACAACACCAAGTGATGTTGCTTACCTTTTCATCTCTCGGTATCGGGAGGTACCACTTGCCCCAAAACAATGTCAGACTCGCTCCAAGCTTCCGAGAAAGCATGGCCAGTGGCCCATGCTTCAACACCGACAGCACAGTCGTGTTTCCAAAATAGTACACTGGAACTACATCCACGCCTTCCCGCAATGCCAATTTGATGAAACCTTTTCTCTTTTTCAGATAGAGCCGCTCCTCGGTCCTGCAGCTCTTGAAGAGCTCGGCAATGCCACCGATGTAAATAAGAACTGACACTCCCTTCTTCAGTGTCTTCTTCAGACTACCCGCCGACGCGTCCACCAGGTTGAATATCCCCATCAAATTCTTCAGCAACGGCATCCTCAAAACTACCGACGCGACGGCTGAGGGCACTCTGAATGCATCGTCCGCATTTGTTGCCGCCGCGCACATCCCCACGAAGCTTAGCACCCCATGCGGCTGGGCGGCGAATATGAAGCTCTTCCCCTCGGCCATCTGTTTTCGTATGTTCTTCTCATCCAGGTGCACCTCTTCGTAGTCGAAGTAATCCAGCATGGGACGAATGAGTCGGAGGGCCAGGCGAGACGGACGGGGAGGCACGACGATCGATATCAGCATCGGCAGAGCGAAGAGAAGGGATACCTTCGTAGATGGATAGCGCAGGATTAGGGCGGCGGTAGCAGAAATGAGGTAGGCCGGGATGACGAGGAAGGCAATACTGAAGATCGATGCCACTGTCATTCCGTGTAGCCACCGAGGGAGGGACTTCGCCCCGCTATCGGCGACTGGGGCGCTCTTCCTGCACATGACTGCCCCACTCGACGATCTCGATGTTCTCGAAATAGGTAGCGACCTTGGGGATCGCCCTTGCCGCCAAGAGGGTCTACCGTCGGCCGTCGGACTTTCTCTTTTCGCCATTGTGGTCGAGGGCGTTGACGTTGAGGATTTGTTCTGTGGCGTTGTTTGGCGCTAGATAAAATATGAATTCCTACGTTACAATGTACACGTCACTCGAATGAGTCCTCTCAGTCTCGGCTCTCTCTACTACATATATATATCGTATTGTAGCTTGGTGCTCGCTACGACTGCTCTGAGTGACTCGAATTCATCGAATAGGACGCATGCATGGTGTCTCCGGTGCTGGTATGTTGCTGGCAGTATTTGCTGAAGTAGATAGTTGTGCAGCCATGAAGACTGCGTTCATTTTGCAGTTCCCGATGTGGGTTGTGGATGGTTCTGGGACCTGGCTTGGTGAAAGGATCTAGAGGTATGGTTTATATCTGTGAATGGATCTCCCATCTCTCAGATCTCAGGTGCTCGTACTTACAGCTTACTACGTGGGTCCGATTCAGAGTCGACCGTGGCTTTTGTATGCGCTCTCAAAAACGTCTGAGAATGAATTTCGAAATGAAATCCCGATGGGTCGAACTNATGGCGTAGGAATTCGTTCGCAACTCTGATTTGTTGGAACGTACTAAGCTGTACATACATATCTGCGTGCACCGGTGCTTCCAAAATCCAGAGTAAGTTGATTGCTATGGCCTGGACAGGACTTGGTTACTGTGGATGTAGCAAATTATTGTACTAGAGATCGTGGCTGGAAGTAGATGCTCGTAGATGATCCCCAGCTTAATGCTAAAAGGTGGGCAAGGGAAACAAGGCGTAATACCCATTGCAGAAGGTTAAGCCCAAAATGCAGCTAGACTTGACTAGATGATGCAAGCACCTGCAAGCGCTAGCTATACAAGTGACATCTACAATCGAAGATAGACCTAATTTCTTCCATATTATTATTTGATGCAATATTTCTAGCTATACAAACACAATCATGCCGTTTTATCTTCCCTCCTATCTCCTGCCGGGGGCGACAATGCCAGAAGAGGTATCGTCCACCCTCAACCCCAGCAGACCGAGGGTCCTGATGAAAGTGGCCTTCCTCTCGGCCCCATCGACGAACTCGCCCCCCTCCCTGCACGGAGGCTCGTGGCATCCCTGCGTCACAATACCGGACACGGCGTGAATGAAAGACCAATCCCTCATGCCGCCCTCCACGAACTCCACGAGTCTCTGGAGGTAGTAAAATCCGTCGCTCTCGTAGGACTGGACCTCCGTGATCCAACGGAACATGCCGGCTATCCAGGGCAGGTCTGGGTGGACATCTCCCGAGGAACAGACAGCTTGCGGATCGCGACAGAAGTCGATGTCGGGGAACATGGAGGGACGCCCCTCGTCGTACGCTCGCTTGCCTAGGTGGTAGTTGAGCTTACCGTAGGCGCACGTGCCGCGGAGCTGGACGGCACCCCTTCCCCACCAACAGCAACTGTGATGAGGGAGATCAGGCGCGAAAGCAAGTTTTGTTAGCAACGAGAGAACAGACACGACCTGATGTGTAGGAGGAGGAGTGCAGAAGAATCTCAGCAGATGCACTCACCCCTCGACGTCCCGCCTCCCGGCAGCATTCTCCGCGGGAGGATGCACCACCTCCTGCCCGCTGACGTAATCCCAATGGCCGGTGTATCCCCCATAATCCCCCGTGGGACCGCAATAAAATGGCCTGGGGGGCGGGGTGTTGCCATTCCCCCCTCCCCTGCCGTTGCCGCTCGCCCCGCCGCTCCACCTGAAGGGATCGACGGGACCCGCCATCGCCCGCATGGTATCGTCGACCCTGCACTCGTAGTCGATCATGTTCCCCTCCTCGTCGAAGTCCACGCCGCCGGCGCAGCCCATGTCCTGATAGCTCAGCCCATCCTGCCCGCAGGCATTGCTCGTGGGCAGGAGTCCCCCCACCATGTCGCGATTGACCTCGTCGCAGCTCCCTTGACCCACGCTGTCCTCGTGGCTCATGGCGAGGAAGGCGGCCACGTTCGCCAGGCCGTACGCGCGGCCGTTCTCTCCGTCGGATTCGCCGACGTAGAACGTCCGATTGGCCGCGCCCGCGCTCGCCATCGTCCTGAGGGAGCGACGGAAGCTGACGTAGCTGAAGTCCCCGTTGCCCGGGCCGGTGAGGAGCTCGCGCGCGACGGCGACGCGATTGGCCGAGATGTGGGCGTCGATGACGTGCATCCCCTCCAATATGGCGGGATCGACCCGCGAGGGATCGTTGAAGTACGTGGAGGGCGTCAGCTGCTGCTGCTGCTGGGCCGCGGCTCCCCCGCCTCCGGCGGCACCGCCCATGCCTCCAGCACCTCCGCCGCTCCCCGGTCGGACGATCGCGTTGGCGGGATCCGGAGTCGGGGCGGGACTGATCGTGGGTTCCTCCCCCGTCGGCGCCGGCGTGCCGTTCGGAGCCGCGGTCGGATTCCCCGTGGGGGGGCACGTGGGATCGGCGGGACACGCGCTCGCGAGGCTCGCCGTGTTGCACTGCCCGATGCTGGGAGAGAACTTCTGCCCGGCCCCGCAGGCCTGGACGGCCCCGGGCACGCCTGCGGAGCAGGTGACGTACTCGGCGCAGTTCGTGAACGGGACGGCCTTCGCACCCGTGTCCCCGGGGTTGCACAGCTGGAGGCCGCATTTTTCTTCGATGGCGAGCTTGGCGTCCATGAGCTTTTCCTTCTCCTCCTCCTCGGCCGCGAGGTCCTTGCAATAACACTCGTTGGCGAGGTTGCACGGCCACCACGATTGGCCGGTGGCGCAGGGACTGCAGTGCTCGTCGCCGATGGTGGTGCCGGAGCAGACGAGGGTGGCGGTGTTGCAGCCCGCGCACTCGGAGGCTCCGTCGCGCAGGATTTGGGTGAGGCGCTGCGCGGGGGTGAGGCCGAGCTTGCGCTGGAGCGTCCGAGGTTGTATTGAATGCGGCGACGACTCTCCGTCGTCATCGTGTGCAATTTGGGGCGAGGACAGGGGGGAGGCGGCCGCCGACCCGACGAGGCCGAAGGCGAGGGCCCCCGCGAGGAGGCGACCGCGACGTCGCGACGCCGACCGCAACGGCCTCCTCGGCGGTTCGCCCCGGCCTGCGTCCTTCGACGCCGCCGACGCATCGCAGCTCGGCGGCGCGAGGGGACGAGACTCCATCCCGGCGTCGTCGTGCAGCGGATTCATCTTGGCGTTAATGTCGATCGTTTGCTTGCCTACTATGGAGCCTATTTTATTTCCGCCGGATTGAACCATTGAACATATATTGAACACAAGTGTGATGGCCATGGTCGTGGCTGGGGCGGGCGGGAGGGGGCCTGCAGTGGGCAGTGGGGGCCACTGTGTTGGTCGTTTTGATCCTATCCGTTGGTGCAGGTACGCGGCACTCAGTCACGAGAGGCTGTATTGAAGCGAGAAAATACGTTGTCTGTCTCAAATGACATCTTGATACACGAGACATGTGCCTTGTGAGAATTTACCCTTTGACAAGGACTCCCATATCATATGTGCCAAAAATAGCGGCAAGTGAGCGATGATATCGTTCGCTAAGATCTTCTCCGAAGATTCTTCTCCTTTGCTTTGTCTGAAGATCCAAGCAAATCCAAGGCAGGATGAAAGGTGAAAGGTGATGTGGCAACACCACGCGACATCTCATTTTTGGCTCCCAACGTTCAATGCCAACCATGGTGGCCGCCGCCTCGAAGGTCCTCCTCCTCCTCGGGACCCTCTCCGGAGCCCTCGCCCTCGCCATGGACGGCCGCCGGGTCCTCGTCACCGGCGCCGGCGGTCAAACCGGCCAGCACGTCTTCCGCAAGCTCCTCGCCAAGCCCGGTTACGCTCCCGTAGGCACCGTCCGATCCGACGCCTCCAAGGCGGCGCTGCTCGAGGGCACCGCCGGCATCGGCGGCGCCGCGGACGTTCCGGAGGATTGCGTGGCGGTGTGCGACATCACCGGCGAGGACGACGATGCCCTCGACGAGTTGATGAGGGGGTGCTCCGCGCTCATGATATGCACGTCCGCCAAGCCCGCGCCGACCGGAGAGGTCGACGAGGAGACGAAGCGCCCGAAATTCGGTTTCCCCAACGGACAGCCGGAGGTGGTCGATTGGATGGGTCAGAAGCGTCTCATCGACGCCGCCAAGAGGGCGGGCGATGACGTCCACGTGGTCCTCTGCGGATCCATGGGAGGTACCAACCCCGAAAACTCCCTCAACAACCTCGGCAAGGTCTACAATGCGGACCGTACTTCCACCGGCGGCGACATTCTCAAGTGGAAGCGCAAGTCGGAGGTATACCTCATGGAATCCGGATTGCCCTACACCATCGTCCATCCCGGAGGACTGCTCAACGAACCCGGAAACGAGCGCGAATTGTGTCTGGGAGTCGACGATAGGATAACCGGCACCACTAACAACTCCGTCCCTCGGGAGGACGTGGCGAACGTCATGATCGCGGCCTTGGAGGGAGAGGGATATCGGGACAGGAGCTTCGATCTGGTTAGCAAGCCGGCGGGAGAGGGGACTGCGACGAAGGATTACGATGAGTTGTTGGAGAGTTTGGGAGGAAAGAATTGCGATTATTCTCTCGGGGCAACCGCTTGAATGATGCTGGACCGAAGAATGAGTCCGGGATGCTCATGTGCCCATTTGTGAAGCAATTGATTGATCGACGGACATATGTTCAATCGATAGAGAAAACATATCTTCAAAGCGCAATCCTCGTCTCGCGTTGTTCTCCTTGACGAGGTATGGAAACAAATATTGTCAGAGAAACAACATTTGCAGCTCAGCTTGGTGACGAATGAACAGTCTATGAAACAGTCGCTGCCAAATGTTGGTTCATCCTAAAGATAGCCTTATATGAAGGGGCATTAGACTATTCACAAACACTACGTAGCAAGCATGATGGCCATGCAACTGTCAATATCCCAACCTTGATCTACAGTAATATCTGGCACACATCTTACGCCAAGTTTCTTTGCAGCGATATCTCGCCATCCAAATAGTCTGTGCGCAGTGGGTACAGACTGTCTCCTCACATCGCTTACAGCTGATACTGCACTCGTCACTGCCTTGCAAACTATTCTTCCACAAGTCGGCACTACAGAGACTGATCATCCATCTGTCATACCAATAGCAGCCAGTATTATGACGCATGGAACTCCAAATATCCCATCCTCAATCTGCATTAATATCTGGAACATCTGATACACCAAGTTTATTTGCGTGAAACACTCAGTGTGCGCACCTCTTGCACCAAGTTTCTTCGATGTGATATCTCTGCATCCAAATAGTCTGTGTGCAGTGGGTACAGACTTTCTCCTCGCATCGTTCACATGTGGCACAGCACTCGTCGCCGCAGCAAATTGTTGACTGACACCAAACACACTCCACGGAGCACTCGCTCTTGTAGCCCTGTGCCTTGCAAACTGTTTCTCCGCAACACATGCATTCGATTCTACATCCGTCACAAATCCCGCTGTAGCAGATATGGCACTCCACCACACACTTCATACAGAAAGATTTATCAGTGGCATCACTACAGGCTTCACAACTTGTAATGAATTCACCATCGGGGTCAACTTTATTCCCGCAGTCACATTGGACTGCACCTGTACCCCTGTAATCGAAGCCGTCTCGTTCAGCAGCGCTTTTGATATCTTTGGCCTGGATCTTGGCTGTTTCTAGAAGATGTTCCGGTTCACTCTGGATACGATTAATTTCCGACAATTCGGTCGTCACCTTGATTGCATCCGTGAACGTTTGAACAGCTTTAGTCGTTGGTGTCTCGTTCTGTTTCTTAGTAGCACTCGGCTTCGTTCGCTTATAACTTTGCACTGTAGAAGCTGTTTCAGAATGTCGTTTCGACGAGAGACCGCTGAAATGCTTCGGTTTCTCATCGAGATGAGATTTTGGCTTGGCTGAATCCTCCTCGTCCTGCCAACAAGATTTCTGAGCCAAATCAGGCTTCACCTCGTTTGACGACACGGAAGCCAATGAGGAGCCCCCGATGGACGCTACCGGTGTAAACGAAGCAGGCGCAAACTGTTGCACGGATCTCTCAGCAACCTCGTTTTTCGCCGTGTTCACGGAGACAGAAGCAGTGGAGGAACCGGCAGAGGACTCTCCAAGTGTAAACGAAGCAGGTGCAAACCTCATCGGCGCAGGGTTGGGCTTGGAAACAACCTTTCGAGATTTGTTTTGAGGTTGCATGACTGCAGGATTTTATGGTGGATATCGAATATGTCATCGGTATCTCCGCTTTCAGTGCAGTAGTGTAGTCAGAAACAAGTCAGGAACTCTCCAGCTTGGCTGTCAAATGATTGACTCGCGAGTGTCAATCCAATCCACTCAAATTTACCTGTGCCAACTCTCGCGAATCGATCTTTTTTCGCCGATTATTATTTTTAGAATTTACAAACTGATTTCGGACGATCCGTAGTAACATTTTGTTAGTGATAATTTAATGCCAATTTTCGCGACGAAGACGACCTCGGAGGGCCGGTCCAAAAGTTGCGGCGCACTCCACCATGGCCGGTTGGCCCCCCCAGATACCGTGACCCGGGTGGCACCCATAGCATTCGCCGCTATCCCCCATTTTCTTTTTTACCGCGTGGAAAGCTAGAGCGGTAGGGGCGATGTGGTGGTCCGGAGGTGCCTCATTCAGATTTGCAACTCGCTGCGTTTCAGATCCCGCGGGCCGTCGACCGTCCGTCGACCATTCGTGGAGGCGGTCATCGCTTGGATCGTGGTGTGGTATCAGCGTCGGAGGGTGATCGTCGGGACAGGGGTATGGACGAAGACGTTCGTGTTGAAAGCTACGTGGCATAGGATTCGGCGGTGGTAGTGGGGAGGCGTGCCTCATGCATTTCGTGGAGCTTCGTGGTTCTGGCGGCTGAGAGGAGGCAGCAATGCCATCCGCCGGCCATTGCACACTCCGGTAGATTGGTCCATCCATCCATTTGCTGCCTCCCTGCATTCTCTAACCTTTTCACATCGGGGAGCACGGGGGAGATCTCCTTCTGTTGCAATGGCAATGGGCCTATCTGTTGCAATGGCAATGGGCCTATCTGTGTCTCGAATCCCCTCCGCGCTCTCCAACAAACGTTTCATCGCAACGGGGGGACAACTTGTGAAAGTGAAATCAGAGCATGGAGAGAGGGGGGAGGTGCGGGGCACCCGTGGAGCTGCAGGGTATGCACCTCAGTCACTTGTTTCATGGACGTGACTGCGAATCCGGTCCGTGCTTGAGCTGGTGTTTCATTGCATTGCAACAGGGGAAAATATAACCTTGAG
>JALLBE010000745.1:0-16962 GCA_036939795.1 Thalassiosira mediterranea
GACCCGTCGATCGGAAAGACTCTCCACACCGGTGGCCGACACACACACACACACATCGTCCATTGTGTCCGTGGTCCCTGCGTCCTTAAGTGCCCCTCGTTCCTTGTGCCCGTTCAAGTGACGCATCATTATCCGTTTCCCTCGATGACCCATACGCACCAAGTGGTAGCAAGTGACGCATTGATAATACAATGTGTGGCATTCCGGACATACCACGGGGTTAAACCCCTCGCTTGAAGTTGCAGATGACGCAACTGACGGCCTGGCATGGTGCATGCATTTCAGGCATGAAAACGGGCGGAAACTGCCCCCAAGTTCTGTCATGGTGATGATATTATGTTTGGCCTGTCGCGATATTACAGCTGATAGAACAATAGCGGTGAACAGATATGAGTTATGCAATAGATGGTCGAAATAAAGCATCAGAAACATGGGGCGAGCGGTCGACTTACGTCGCGTGGCATGCGGTTGATGTGGGGCTGCAACACTGGCATTATTTATGTGGTGTTGAGCGCATGTGGAGCGGTGCGGCCGGTCAAGTGCACAACGAGTGGCCGACCGCGTTCAAATAATGCATGTATGTGAAGACCTCCCGACTTGCGTACGAAACACACACACGCATTGCCATGGTGATGAGTGTTTTGTGCGAGAGTGGCCCTGGCGCCACTCGCCACACGGAAGGCTCTCCCACTCATAATTTCCAACCAGAAGAGGTTGGGGGGGGCCTGCGTGAACAGCTACGACACCAATTGGGTGGGGGGGGGGCAGGCGCGTGAGCTTGCGTAGCCAATGTACTGCATCTCACGTACCCCGTGAGATGCAGTAGCATTGTACTACAATTTGAGAAGGCTCGTGAGCTTGCGTAGGCAATGTACTACATCTCACGTACCCCGTGAGATGTAGTATCATTGTACTACATAATTCGAGAAGGCTGTGGGTGAGTATGGCTAATGTACATACGCTGTTAGCCTTTTGTTTCTTGACCAGCAGCCGTTATTGCGACTGCCATGGATTATGGCGCGCAGTGCATTCCAATGCGCTGGCGGCCACTTTCATGGCTATGGAGCTTGCCAACGAATTATTCGCTAGTAAACACAGTCAGCTAGATTTTGCAGTTGTAATAGCAAGATAACATAGATAGCTAGCCAAATCTTCTTCTTGCCTCGCATTATTATTTGCAGATTCCGCTAGTTTGTCATGTCCTCTGATCTTCGAGCGGAACCAGAGATCCTGGTTGACTTCCAAGATGAGAAGATTGTCATCCCGCCCAACTTCTTCCCCAAGTCCCTTGCTAGCGGGTGGAACTCCGAGTGGTGCACAGCGGCTTTTCCCTTTTGGCCCTACCTCGACGTCAGCCAGCGTGACGCCGAGGATCGGGCCAAGCCGCGAGCCATGACGCCCGAGTCGCTGGCCGAGTTTGAGCTGTTTATGAAGCGCAAGTTCGTAAAAGAGCTACAACGAGACATGAAAGAAGCTTACCAGGAAGCTGTGCTTGCTGTTGTGCACGAAGAGGGAGAAATGTTAAATGGCTCTGCCCCTGCGAGTCTTAGAGACGTGTACAAGCTCTATCTTTCGGAACATAACAGGAAGATGATCAAAATGGACCGTTCCAAGGTGTTCTCGCAAGCCTTCCGCTGGTTCCAAGTACATACAAACATCGGGGCTAATCATGGCTNTGGACCGTTCCAAGGTGTTCTCGCAAGCCTTCCGCTGGTTCCAAGTACATACAAACATCGGGGCTAATCATGGCTGGGCAATAACTGCTTTGCTTAAGTTTATGAGTAAAAACAACATGCAGGCAACCTTCCATGCAGATGCCAACATGGGCCTGGGTAAAAGGCGCCACAGCCTTGTGAGCCTAGCAATCAAGCTAGGCACTAACAGCACCCTGACGGAACTGAAGAAGAAGGAAAAGACCACCTTCCTATGCTCCATCCGACTTCGGGAGCAGGTATCAGACGAATCCATCAAGAAATATGCGCAGACGCATCCTGGGCAGTACGAGGTCATTGAACTTGATGGAGGGCTCTTGCTTGGAACCCGCCGGAAGAGCCTCAACAAGTTCTTCGTGTTCCACGAGAAGGGATCAGAGTACCTCCAGTATGACGGGCGTCAACACTTCCGCGAGACTATGTACCTGGAAATGAAGACCGCATTGTTGACGGGGATGCACCCGGTTGAGATAGAGATAGCATCTGCAGTTNGAGATAGCATCTGCAGTTAAAGAGGCCATGGAGAGTGAGTTGATATGTGCACCAAATAACATGTCCTAAAAAATTACTTCTCACCTCTCTCTTATTCTACGCAGAATTGAGCATTGATGACGCCAAGGAGGATGATGATCCGTCGGAGACATCGACACAAGCGCGGGCCTGTCTGGAGACGGATGCTTCATCTGAAGATGTGGAGGAGCTGTGTCTTGACTATGCCAAAGGTAGAGATGTGGTGAGTGGAGGCAGCTCAGATGATGTGAGCCTAAACAGCCTGCAGTTGGATGGCCTGCAGTTGGATGAATCTCCCGGTACACAGGAGATGCAAGATGATGGGGAGAAGGCAGAGTCTCTTCCGGTGGAGAATCCAGAGTTTGAGGCAAGGTGTCAACGACTGCGCGTGAGTTACATTTGCATATATCATGGAATGAATTAATTGAGAATTTTGCACATCAATAACTCACCTCATTTCCATAGAACATGGTGAATTGGAGTGAATCCGTAATTCAGGAGAGTGCCGCAAAAATGTTGAAGGAGAAGGAGGGGAAGGGGCGGCTCGCTTATCCCGGAGGGTTCGCACTCTATTTGTGCAGGTGCTCGATGCGCAATGAAAGCCCTTGCACCTTCGCCCTTTGTGTTGCTTGCCAGGGCGCGAGGATGGCTGCCGGGAGCGGTGATGACGATCGCCCGGTGAAGAAGGCGCGTCGGAGCACGGCAGGAAGGAGGGGGGCCAATGTTGAGCGGGTGGACATCACAAAATGTGACCACTCCCTTTGCCAGCTCGTCCGCTTTGATGATCGTGCTTATTTTTCTGAGACCTACTTGGAGCGGCTTGAGAGAGAGGGGCGGCGTGATGCACATCCAAGCTCTTGCTTCGATTGCAAGAAGCTGATTTAGGTACCTACATATTGTATGCAGGATTGGCTGCATCTACATATTCTATGCTCTCTTATGTACGCCAATGGCAGAGTTGCATGGTAAATTATTTAAGGTACATACGTGTATGTTGATAAAAACTGCTATGTTTCGAGTGTGATAGGTAGGGGGGGTACGTACATACACGGAGTACATACCTTAGGTAAGGGTTTGTCACAGGTTGGTCTTGGTGTCTCTGAGAACCTGGTGAGACGGCGGTCATAATTACTTGGGCAGATGGCTGTCAGATGTATTAGATATTTTATTTTAGGTATGATCTTGTGACCAGGCTACTGCCAGTACCTTGTCACAGGTTTGTGACTGGAGCCTGTCATAGGTTGGCATTGTGCATAGTTGGCCAGATAGTTGGTGGGGTGTACCCATTTTGGTAAAACACTGGCCACATGCACTCTAGAGAGTAAGTGACAAGGTTGGTCACATATTGGCCACAAAACATGGCGCTTATATTTGGCCAACAGAAATGGCTAAAATTAGACTGTCACATGTTGGTCGCGGGGTTGCTCGCAAACCCTGTGGCAAACTTATTTGTTGCAGTGATCGGTGTGTTGCTCTGCTCGTCTTTTTTGGTACATGATGGTATTTCACAGCTAAATGGTTTTTCTCTAGCAACGTAGGTTGAATATGGACTGTGCGAGCGTTCGGCGATAGCATTTTCAGTGAGAACATGAAGCCCTACCCCTCTTTCCTTGTGGTCATGAGTAGGCCATAGTATCTCATTCACTCTAAACGTGACAACTTCCAGGTCTATGGTGCACTCCGTGTAAATCGTCGCAATCAAGCGCTTTTGGACTTAGATGGTGCTTCTAAGATGGGGCGCATTGCCATTGAAATAATGAAAAGGCTACCCACGAAAAAGGTATATGGCAGTATTGTGCATTTTCTTCGCCTCTGATTGATTTTCGATCCACTAACTGGAGTCCATCCTACCATTTTAGTCTATGGCCCGAGTTTGTGTAACAACATACGGAAATACCTTCATCTGGAAGGAGCCATTTCAATGTGAGTCTTTATGTGGCTGTTCTATTTTATTCCCAATCCAATTGCCAGTCCATATGACCAAGTTGCGCTCAGCAAACCGCGAGAAGCTTCTAGAAGCTTACGATGAGGGGGCAATCGCAGGGGATATGGAGTCTGCTACACTTTCCCGCGTTCAATACACACGCGCTGCCTTATGGGCTTGTGGGGACAACCTCCTGGTGCTAGAGGAAAGGACGTGAGTGGCCATGCTGTACTTCACCTGTGTTTCAACCATTGGTATCTGATTGTGCCCCACTGTACAAAGCCGAAAAAGTATACGCCGAGCTATCCAATACAAGCAAGGTGAGTTTGAATGTTGGATTGTTAACCTCTATCTTCGTGTCAGACATCACTGACAGCCCAACCTGCGACAGAACTATCCTTGAGATTCCTGGTTGTAATGCATTCGCAAATCCTGGAGCTGATGGGCTCAAAAGAGGACACATATTCAATATTCTTGCACTGTACGGAGGAGGACTTCTTCCAGAGAGGTTGCAGCAACAAGCAAGTTGGTTGCCTCGCAATGGCCAAAAGGATGTTCCTCTCAGTATATTCTGGAGACATGGATTCATCAGCGAAGTGGCTCATGTTGCATCGTGAGTTCCAACAATCTTTTGTAGGACTCTTCGGCATCTCAGTACTGAGAGAATTCCTAGAAGGCCTGGTAGCATGGCATTTTGCCCGGAAAAATCCGGGGAACGACAGCGAAAAGTGGGTAAAGCTTGGCGAAGCAATGATCGAAACCATGAGGCTGGGAGCTGCGAGTTCAGGCTGGAATTTCATTAACAAGCTACAACTTTTAGAGGCAGAAATGCATTTCTTCAGGAATGAAGAATCAAATGCATTGAGTGCGTATGAAGCTGCCATCAAATCTGCACGGGATCACAGGTTCATTCATGAGGAGGGGTTAGCCAACGAAAAGGCTGCTCAGTTCCACATCTACCTTGGCCAAAATGAGGAAGCATTGAACCATCTTTTCGCCGCCAAGGAGTGCTATGAACGTTGGGGTGCATTGGCTCTAGTTAGCTGCATGGAGAGCAAAATTGGGCGCTTGAAACAGGGCATGACCAAATAGAATGTGACAATCATGACATGATAAAATAACCGCATAGGATCTGCGATTTCGTCTGTGGCACGATTCATACCCGTGACATACACTATATGAGATCTTGCGGGTTATGTCCACTTATGAACACTCGCATATTGTCTCGCAAGTTCTCTGTTGGGCACATGAACATGTTGCTATCCACTGTACCTCCTGTCGCTTCAAGCAAGTCATTTCTACAGGTGATCTAAGATGAGGAGATATGCCTGCTTTGAAGAGGATATTTCTTGAGTCAATGCAATTCAACTTTTAATATGAAGATAATACAGAGATGAAAATCCTAAACCCCAACCTATAACTCAAAGCACTGACACCAGTATGTTCCCTCAACTGAATGCTTCAAAATCCCCCTGTGCCAAGGAGAGCCTCTTGGAAGAACTATTTTTTCTTGCTTCCAAACTTGAGCCCAAATTTAGACTTCCTCCTAGCATCTGTAGAAGGAGTAGGAGATGAGAAATTAGCAGAGCCTCGAGAAGATCCTCGGGAAACTGGGGGTGCGGGTGTTGGTGCAGCCTGGGGTGGAGGACTGGTGCTAACTGGCCGAGCAGGTTCAGGCTTCCTGACGACCTCAGGCTTACGTGGAGCAGGTGGCTCAGGCTTAGGCACCGGTGGAGCAGGGGGCGCAGCAACAGGTACAGGCTTGGGCTTCTCGACCACAGGGGGGGGTGGTTCTTCAACCTTCACTTCCTCAACAACAGCCGCAGGCACTTCCTTCTTCTTCGCCATCTTCGCATTTTCCTCTGCCTCTGCCAAAATCTCTTCCCTGTTCTTCAGGTGTTCCTCAGTAAATGCACTGATGTCGACAGTGTTGCTCTGGGAAGAGACTGATCCAAGTGCCGGCCTCTTGAAGACAGGGGCCTCCCCCTTGAGCTTACCCATTCCAAAGTAGGCATGCTCGAGAACTTCACGCATCGATTGGGCCCTGGCATTTGGATTGGGATGCAACAGCTAAGTAGTAAAGGGAAACATACAGTGAGATCGGTCATTGGGCGAACAGCTTGAATGGTTGGCAACAACACAACATACCTTCTTCACCAGGTCCCTTGCCTTCTCGTCACCATCGATGTGCCTAAGGGCCTTCCTGAGGCTACGCTCGTCCCACTGACCCACCTTGAAGAGCTCTGCAGTCGTAAGTGCACGCTTAGCCTTGTGCAATGACCTGTACGGTGACAGTGGCAGTCCTGCCACAGCCTCGTAGAAAATCGTGCCATAGGCCCAAATATCATAGGTTGGATCGCCAGCAATTGGGACTACAGCAGCACCAACATTCTTGTCGCCAAGTGATACATTTCGGGTCTCAAGGCTCACAGCCTCTGGGGGGTGGAAAAATCCACGTTTGGGGTCAGTCATCTGCCCAATAGGGACACTACCACGGACACCAAGAGTTTTCCACCTAAGACCAAACTTGGCTGTGTTATGAGAACCAAAGTCACCGTGAACAAGACCATGCTCATGGATATGAAGGAGAGACATGGCGATCCCTTTCAGGTCTTCGCTAGTGAATTTGCCACCTGATCGCCGCGAGTCAAGCATGAGGTTTTCAGCCGTAATGTCTGCAGCTTCCATGGTAATGCAGTATGAGGGATCTGCCATGGCCTCGGAATATGCCGCGTGCTGCATCGTGTGGTGAACGCTAATGATAGCAGGGACGTAGTGACGAGATAGGTCATAGTCCTTGCGCCTCGAGAGCTCAGAGTCGACGACATCCGACCTTGAGGTTAACTTTGCAATAACCTTCTTTCCTGACTCATTTTGAACAAACTCCAACTTTTCCTTCACGTCCATCTCAGAAAGGTCGGGTGCATCGTCTTCATCATCGGGAACTGGCACATTATCCCACACCTCAACTTGGTTGTTTTTGGTCTTGTCATCTTGATACAAGGACGTGAAGTAACCACTCTTCTCCTCAGGAGGGACAAAACGTAACGCGTAGAAAATTTGCATCCCGGTCTCCTTGTCTTCGTAGGCAGGCGTCTGGTCCACCACCTCAAGAGTGTGGAATAATCTGAACATGACGCGGAATTGGTGCTTGCACAGGGGGGTTGCTGTAGCCAATGGGATCTCGCCTCGCTTGTTCTCTACATGCGCCAATGCTACGACTTGTGGCTGGCTGCACTGCTCCAGCACCTTCTCTACAACATCAATATACATATCCTTCGAATCTGAGACGAGGTGGTTCCATGAGTATTGATGAGACACAATTTTGGCCTCTGCCTTCTCCTTCATATCAATTGGCATGTCACGTTTCAAAAGATCATGAATGATAGTTTTGGAGTGCCTCTGCATGGTAGCCATTTCAATAGGCAACATTCCAGTACGCTTGTCTACTGCCACAATAAGCTACAGAAGAAGAAGAAGATAGACAAAACAGTTATTTGAACGTAAGAGGACGTGTCAAGCATGGCCATACCCAGAATGTGTTGGGTCCTATGAAAAGGAATGCAAGCATCATAGTATCTATCAATGTAGAAGAAACTCACATCTGGTGCATGATTCATGAGCCCAAGGATGGTCTTGTCATCTGCATGGTGCTGGAAGGCGAGGAAGAGGGGGCTGTGTCCATCTCGTCCATTCTGTACCTTGGCTGCATCCGGATTGTGCATGAGGAGAGTCTTCACCACTTCTGGTTTGCACTCATGCTTGAGCGCAACACTCAGCGGTAGGTCACCATACATGTCAGCACGAGTCGCAGCAGTAGGGTATGTATCAAGCAGGGCTTGGACAACAGCTCCCGAAACCTCTCCACCATTGCGCAAGAGAAGGTGGATGGGGAGGTCACCATTAGCATCAGAACGCTTGGCAGACTGGAAGTTGCTCGAAAGGAGGGCAGTCACCAATGCCCCAGAGGCGTTGATGCGGCAGGCCACGTGGAGGGGAATTCCACCTCCTGATCGCCCCGTGGGCCGGAGCATCATGGTCTCTGCGCCTTCAGGATGCTTGGCTAGGAGAGACTTGACTGGAACAAGAGCATCATGCTCAGCTGCGACATGAACAGGCAGCCTGCCCTTGTAATCGAACTGGTCCTCTCCCTCAGGGTAGAACTTGTAGATTTTCTCAAAGGCTGAGTGCAAATTGTGCTGCGCCACCATGTGCAGTGGGAGCATTCCCGTCGTCTCGTCCTTCTGCTCAGCAAGCTTTTCATGCTCCTCCATCAGCTCAATAGCCGCATCCCACTTCTCTTCATGCAACAATGCAAACATCTGAATAGAAGCCTCGTTCATGGCCTCGATCTCCTCCTCGGTGGGTCCTGTGCGAACAACGACCACCTGTTCGGTACCCGCCGCGCCAGCCGCAGCTGCCCCTGCTGCCATTGCAGCCGCCATGAGCTCAGCCTCCTTCGCCCTGGCGCCGAGCTTGACTCCATCTGATGGCCAGATGTCTTCCAGGTGATTACGGGCTATGCAACCACGAGCGAAGGCCTGGATCATGATGGCAGCATTGTACATCTCCGCCTTCCTCTCGGCTCCAAGGTTGCGGAACTTGTACCTCCTAAAAGCCAACTGGATTGTTGTGCTTGCCCAGCGCTCAACCTTTGCCTTCTTGCGTGCCCGAATCACCTCAAGGTTGGCAAGGAAGTAACGGATCATAGCCTGGCACTTGATGGTGGACTTGCGAAGGCGGAGGTACCTAATACGCTGGACACGTCCCCTCATCTTCGCCTGGATAACCCTTGCTGACTTGCCTAGAATCGCCACACGAAGCGACTCAATGCGATCGAATGCCTCACGGCGGAGGAAGACCTTGGTACGGCCCAGCTGTAGACCCGCCACAGCACATCGTGTGCTGAAGTCGAGGCTCTCGAATTCCGCCTCTGTGTCAGGAATTTCAATGTTGCTCTGAGCATTCATGCGCCTCTTCTTCTTCTTAATGTTCTGCACCCCTGCTGACTTCTTTTTCATGTAGCGGCCCGACGTCTGGATTTTTATCAAGAAGAGAGGATCAAGTCAGACATCATATTTGCCACAAACTGTAACTTCAACAAGCATATTCATGACAGCAAAACACAGCAGGGAAACTGCTCACCTTCCTCTCAAGCAGGTCACGGTTGACTGCATCCCTCGCCTTGAACTTCTTCACCTCAGCCTCCCAGACATGCCTGGCAACGAACTTGACCAGTTGAATCATGTCCTTGTTCCTCTTCGTGCCATCCTGCCCAAGGTCTCCAAGCATGTAGTAACGGCTCATGAACTGGCCATGGGGGTAACGTGTGGGATAGCCGGCGCGGCTCACGCGCACAGCCTCGAGCACACCCGAGTACCGCAGCTGCTCCACAATCTGCTTGGGATCGAACTCATCGGGGAGGAGCTCGTCATTGGGCTTGAGGCAACGGATGTAGTGGGGAGCAGTGGCATCAATCCTCCTACGAAGGTGGCTGAGCTGCTCAGAAAACTTGCCTCCAACTGATTTCATTGCAACAGAGCCGCGTCCCCCAGCTCCCTCAGTCCTCACAAAGCTCTGAAGTGGCAAAATGAGATGGGGTAAGTAATTTCGCACTTTGAGTGATAACTAGAAGATCACGAAATGGCATCTAATGAAGACAAGATCATCGCACCTGCAACTTTCCAACGTGACCGAAATCACTGGACATGAGGAGTTCCACACTCGCCGCAGGCAACTGATCCTTGTTCTTCTCCACCCACTCCTCTGTGGAGTATTCCACCAATCCAGCGTAGTGATCCACGCTGAACTTCCTGTACGGGCGCTGCTGCGGCGTGGCCTCGAACCTGTCATGGGGGCCGCACCTCATGTACAGCTGCTGGACGAACTTGTCGTCTGATCCCCACTCGACAATACACTGCTCGTCAAGCACGGCGAGGATTCCCACACGCTTCATGTCAATGAGATCAAGGACATCCTGGTTATCAGGGAAGGAGATGAACTTCCACAGGATTCCCTCGCGCTCGTACTCCTGCTGTTCCATCTTGAACACGTGCTTGTTGAAGTGCTGCTGGAGCGTCTCATTGGTGTAGTTGATGCAGAGCTGCTCAAAGGTGTTGACCTCAAAGGTCTCAAAGCCGAAGATGTCGAGGACACCGATGCACGCCCCCACGTCTTTAGGGGCACCACGGGCGCCACGACCACCAGCAGGAGTGGCATGCTCCTTCTGGATGGACTGGTTGATGACCTTGACAATGTAATCGAAGTTGGCACCATACACACTCTTGATGAGACCCTCTGTGGCTTTGTACGCCTGCTTGACGTTAAGCTGCTTGGTGACATTGCCCTCCTTTAGGAAGAGGACACGCGACGTGAGGGAGGCCGCGAGGTGTTCGTAAGAGACACCGAGGAGGGACGCCACGGCGAGGGAGGACTCGTTCTCGTCGAGGATGCATGCCTCTCCACGGTTGGCCTCAGAGAAGGTCATGTTACCCGCGTACAGGACGGCGACGATGAGGCGCATGATGTCCGCGATCATGTCAGGGCTGAAACCCATGATGGACTAGAGCAGAGAGGGAATAGCATCAATGATTAGAGCAGAAATGAGCATACTTCATGAGCCCAACCACAGACTTCTCTACAACTTGCTGCAACCTGATCGACCCCAGCTGAACAACTAGCGTGATCAATCCTGCCCTCCCAATTTCGGACAGAGCAACACCACCTACAATTCAGCAAAATCAACCACCTGCAAAAGGGCAAAGCCGTAAAACTCACCATAGCATCCATCATCTCCGTATGCATATCCACGTCGCTGACCATATCCCTCCTATCATATGTTCCGCTCTGGTTCACCAACGCGAAGTCCTCCAATTGCATATCCCCCAAGAAGAATTCATCCCTCTCCTCCTCGCTCGCGCTCTCCAAAAATTGGTAGAACACGTGGAAGTTACGTTCCCCCTCGGTCTGGTGGATGAGACGAACTTTTTCCAGCAGGTACGTGTCGATGCTGGCGCCGGTCAGTTTGCCGGAGTTCGAGAAGCGAATGTCGATGTATTTACCGAATCGGGAGGAGTTGTCATTACGGATGGTACGGGCATTGCCGAACGCCTCCAGAATAGGGTTGGAGTCGAGGACTTGCTGTTCCACCCTAATCTTGTTATCCTTTTCGTTCAGGGTGCCGGCCTTCTCGTCAGCCACCTTGGAGAGCATGGCGAAGTAGTTCAGGACGATCTTGGTCGTGACCGTCTTCCCTGCTCCTGACTCCCCTGACACCAAGATGCTCTGGTTGGTGGGAGTCTCCTCCAGGTCGCTCGCCCCCTTGACCTCCGTCCTCCTCTGCTTGGCCCGGTCCCGGCGCGCGGCGCCTCCCCCGAGGTTCATCTCGACACCTCGCATCATGGCGCGATAGGCGTCGTCGGCGGTGAGGTAGGCGTGGGGGGGCAGGCGCTTGAATGTGTCCACGGACTTCTTCTTTCCTCCCGGCGATTTGGACTTGACCTTCGCCTCCTCCACCACCCGCCCTTCGCCCTGGGCGCGGTATTCCTCCATCATCTCATCGCTGTAGAGAGGCATGCTCTTGAAGGGATTGATGGCGATGAGAATCGGGCCGGTGGAGGTGTAGATGATGTCGGAATCGTATCTCAGCCGGAGGGCGTGGAGGATGGCAGGCTCGTGGAGATGGGTGAGTCCGATGAGATCGTCGACTCCCCCCACGACCTGCTGGCTGCCCTCCAAGTCTCGAGTCTTGATGTCGTCGAGCTCGTCCCGCTCGGCACTCTCGAGGTCCATCGTCAGAACGATCTCGAACGGTTCGATATCGGCGTAATATCCATCTCCCCCCGATATCTCGTTGCTGCGGTGCATGTCCTGATCGAAGAAAGGACTGAGGCACTGCGAGCTCTGACGACTGACCTCCCCGCTTCCCATGTTGGCCGAGCGGGGATCGTCGCGGAGGGTGATGCGGAGGGCGGTCACGCCCTTGATCATGACCTCCTCGCGGTTGTGCACGAGGGCGGGGACCCATCCCCACCGGGAGACGGTGGAGCGGAGCCACACGGGCTGTCCCTTCTCCATGGTTGCAGACCGTGTTCGTGCTGCTGCTACTTCTGATTCAGCAGCTACCGCCGCGGATTATATTGAGCTGTCTTTGCTATTGCTATGGGGGAATGTTCTGCTGTGGCCGCTATTGCGAACGCCGTCGCATGGTGCATGAGAAAATAATGGGCGGGGTGGTCGTCTTGATTTCGGATCCAGCCTGCAACGCAAGTAAAGGCATTGGGCAAAGCAACATGAACACGAACGCCGGCCAGCGAGCGTGCGAAGCGGCGGGCGGGCACAGAAGACCCCCAAGCGAGCTGGCACAGGGGCAGTGCAGCGCAATGGGCAGTGGAGTTGATGAAATTGAAGGGGGTCTTCATCTAGAACAATTAAATTGTACGAAAGAAAAATATTATAGTTGCTAATAATTAACATTTGACTTAATAAATTCGTCATATGTAGGGGAGATAAATGCAGGATGCCTTCGATTCAAATTGAAAAACTAAAGCCACCCCATTTCAATCCGGAAGTTTGGCAAAAGATCGCACAGAACATGCTGTGCAGAATGAGGAATGAGGAATGAGGTGTCAATTAGTGGTACCTAAAGTTGAATCTTTTCGATATAGTATTAAGAGTCACATGGAATATAAAATTTTACTCAAAATAAAATTATGTAATAGATATGGGTTATTATTATATCAAAGATATTTTTATACATATTACTTAGACCTAATAGATGTGTCAAATGAAGATGTGCATCGTTCAAAAAGCTTGGGTGGGATCGAAAATTCATGTACTAATGTAGGAATAATATGTCAATCGCAAAAAGAGCCCTACCGGCCCATTCTAGAATGAAATAGACAGGGCGCTCGCGAAATGTGATTGATGTGACAGACAATTTTTCATGTGTATTGTCCTCCCTTCTTTGGTAAAAAATCGACGAAACATGACACAATGCGAAAAGGTATCCTCCGAAGAAATAATTTGCATCGCGATCAGACATCATCGTCAGATCATCGTCCCGTCAAAAACTAGAACGCATTCTCTGACCTGGCGCATCACAGACACTCTTCAAGTTCAAGATACCCTCAACATGATCTCTCGTATCTTCCTACGTACGGTGAAAAACGACGGCCAGACGGAAGACATCAAATTATAAGAGGGAATTAGTAATCCATCAATCAAAGTAGGAATTCGTTGAACACGCAAGGAATCGAGCGGCTGAGAAGAATGCGTTCCTTTCGATGGGACTTGGATTTTTTGAATCTCCGATCTCGAGCGGCAAAAGTGACGCACGAAGTTGATGTGGGAAACAAAGGGGTTCATCTCACGTGCATGCAGTCTCTCTCTCGATGCATGCCATCCAACGAACGCAGTGCATGCAAATTCGAGCAAAATCAACGCGAAACCGGCGCTCTCCGACCGACCACGCATGTTGCGGAAGTCGAAAGACATCAAATTTCGCCCCCTCGCGCGTCGATCGCGAACCTACCGCTCGTCGTCTCACTTTTTCATTATCACCGAATCCAAAAGTCAAATCCTGCACCTGCACACCAAAATCATGGCTGCTGTAGTTGCCTCCGCCCCCTCTGCTATCGTTCCCCAGGTCGTCCTCTCGGCCGCGGATCCCGTCACCATGGCGGGGAAGAGGGGGCACGACGGCGTCGGCGGCCTCGTCGCCGCCGCCCCGGCTCCTAAACTGGCCAAGCTCGAGCCCGAGCCTGCACTCTCGGCACCCCTGGTCACCGCCCAGCCCATCGTGACAGTGCGCAAGTCAACCTCCGCCAAGCGTCCCCAGATGAAGTACGACCCCTCCGTTCCCATGACCAAGGAGGAGACGTCCGCATGGCGCCGCGAGCAGAGGCGTAAGCGTAATCGCGAAAGCGCCGCGGCGTGCCGCAAGCGCCAGCGCGACCGCATCTCTGAGCTCGAGGGCGAGGTCTCTGAATGGAAGGCCAAGTTTGACGACGCCCTCGAGAAGCTCAGGGCCATGGACGGGGAGGGAGCCAAGGAGCTCGAGGCTGAGCTTGAGAGCATGATCGCCTCTGCCCCTACCCCTGCCAGATGCAGCACCCCTCCCGCTGTACCTGATGTAACGACCTCGGGTCCACTGACTGTCACTATCCCAGTCACCCAGACCCACGTTGTTTCTCCTAGCCAACGCACTCCCAAGTTCATTCCTCCCATCGTCACATCTGCCCCTGATGAAGAGCTGCACTTCCTCCCTCTTCTTGAAGATGCAGAACTGAAGGCCAACGACATCCAAGGAACCATCGCCAGTCCCGACCAGATTGTATCAAGGGTTGAGAACCGTGAGCACTTAAAAGAGATGATCTCCCGACCAGCACAGTCAAGATTATTCACCCCCTTCATGAGGTTAGGGAGGTGGTTGGACCAGTCCTTGGGGTATCGCACTTTGTTGATGACTCAATGAGCTCTCTCGTAGCATAGACCTGCAGCGTCTATCTTCATTAAGGTATGAGCACATTGGTGCTGTAACCAACTTCCAGAGCTCGTGAGTTGTCTACTCAGTGCTGCCCCAAGGCAGTCCCCCACCTTCTCGCCACATGAAGACCGGCACAGGTCCATGTCCTTGACATGAGACTCAGCCTTTAAGATCACATTCCCGCAGTGAAGATCACTGGTGCTCACAACACTCCCCTCGATACGATCGAGTCCGTCTGCGATGACATCCTACGTGTCGTTCCCGACAGCTGCCTCTCCCTGACAGAGAGCAAGACCATGCCCTTCCCAGAGACTTGCCCCAGTCTTGTACCCACTGCCACTGCTGGCCCCGCCAGTGCGGCTGCGAATGAGATTCCAGCAGTAACTACTGATGAGAGCGACGAAGACAGTGACTTAGGAGAATTTCTCCTGGATGCTGTGCAATGGCTCTGAGTACATTAGTTGCCTTTGGGGTTATGAAACTAACGATCCACTCTGGGGTACCTATGTTTGGGTGGACTGCACTTGTAAAAATTCGATGCATGACTTCTTGGATACTGGAAAAGTACTACATAAGTAGCGTAACAGCTGAAATAAAAGTATTGGTGATACTGAATCATAACTTTGGCTTAGGTAGGACTGGCACATGTCGTCGGGTTTGAGACCCAGTGTGCTGTAAGAATTGCCAGCTACCTATTGAAACAGGAATGCATGGGTAGCTCTCACTCCATTTTTGTGTCACACTATCTCAGCTCCATCTGATTGAGATGTGCAGGTTAGTGTTGACTGCATGCATTGTTCACTGTTTCTGCAGTGAGAACGTGCTTGATGAGCTAGAAGTATCATACATACCTGGGACGTGCCTGGGGACTGATATTGTACCAGGCTGGATTCAACCATGGTACGTTCAAGATGTATACAGAGAAAAGCAGCTGAACTATCAGAGGGAATAGCGTCATATGGATGAGCTGCACCATAGGGGTCTATGTGGTGATGACAATTGCAGCCTCATTAAAACTGACGGATCCGACTTTGTGTTAGCTTCATGCCAGAGAAGTACCCTTTCCCTCGTGGATTGGTATGACAATGCATTACAAAAAAGTCCAACCCATTAGGCAACCTCTGAGTTAGCCAAACTAGCTGTGCATTTGCCTCCTCCAGCCGTCATCGGCACGCCCCGGTAGCAAGCCACGCCTTCTCCATCCGTACGCAGATCAGGGAAGATGGCATCAAGCATCTTCTTCTTAATGACCTGGTTCTCCGTTGCCGGCTCTCCGTCGAATCCCTCGACCATCACCCTCTCCCCGATAGCCGCCTCCGCCGGCGGATCGACGAAAACAACCTTCCCCTCGTCGTTGCTAGCGCAGAGGACCATTCCGTGCGAGGGGAATCCAACCAGCTTCCGCGACTTGAGGTTGGCGAGGACGCACACCCTCCGTCCTGTAAGGTCCTCCGCCGAGTAGTGAGCACGCACTCCCGTCGCTATCTGGCGCGGCTCTTTTTCCCCGACGTCAATCAGTTCGCAGAAGAGCTTGTCCGCCTCCTCGTGCTCCCAGGCCTTTTCTATCTTCCCGACCAGAATATTCAGCTTGGACACGTCGATTTCTACAGGAGCGGCCTCTTGGGGGGGCGACTTCTTCTTCTTTTGCTTCTTCTCCTTCTTCGGTGGGGTGACAGCTTCGGTGGCGACGTCGTCGTCGTCGACCACCGATCCGTCGGCGGCGTCAGTCGCGGCGATGTAATCCATGATGACCTTTCGGGTCAGCTCGAGGTCCTCTTCATGGCTAGACGCGCCGGCAGATACCTCGATGAGAGATCGGCCGTAGGTGGGGGTACCGCCGAGTCTCGGCGAAGACGGCGCGGCCGGGGGGGCGAAGCCCGCCGCTACACCTGCCAGGAACGCGATTACGGCGATGGGAGTCTTCATCGTCAATTGCTGCGAGAGGAAGTGTCACAGAGAACAGAGTTCGAGCAAGCAAGGTCCGAGTTGCTCGCTCCGTCCTCTTGATTGAGCTTGATCCTTTGGTCCTTGATCCGATCTCCGATGCCATTCCGGCGGCCGAAAAGCAAGCAAAGCAAGTGGTGGCTGACGCCTGACGCCTCGACGCGTCAGTCTCTGGTTCCACGTGTAAAATATAGATTCAGACAAAACACTGAACCGGCTAAAACAGCTACATATGTACAGCTTGCTAGTGCGAAGACATTGTCATACCGTTGTGCCATTCATTGTTGTGCATCCAGCTATGGCAGCCACATCCCACGAAACCCTAAGTAGCCCACCCCTGTTTCGAGGACTAAAGTCCCGAATTCCGTGCTAATTTAGCGCGGAAT
>JALLBE010000746.1:0-14085 GCA_036939795.1 Thalassiosira mediterranea
AAGGGGGTGAAGTATTGCTATCCCAGGCCCTCCATTATTGCTATGGGTATTGGAGGGAAAAATGATGAGCTTTGTTGAGCATTCTGAGGCCTGCTTGGCAGGCAGCAGCTGCATTTAAATGTCAAGACACACTCGAAATCAGCTTGACCCTCTGATGGCATGGGTCGGCAACCACAACCAGGTGAAGCTTTGCTATCTCATCCCTTCCATTGTTGCCATGGGTCCTTTGGGCAACAATGATGATCTTTGGATTTGGATAGGGTTCTGAGGCTTGTTTAACAGGCAGTATCACCATTTACGATGCTGAGACGACCTCCAAACCGGGCCAATTTCTCCATGTCTCATGCATCCTGTTGCTGTGGGACCATCTGATGACACTGGGTTGGCAACCAGGTGAAGCATTGTATCTCATCTCACCCACTCCATTATTGCTATGGGTACCCGGGGCAACAATGATGAGCTTTGGAGAGGGTTCTGATGCTTGCTTGACAGGCAGCAGCACTGTTTTCAATGTCGAAACACCCTCCAAATTGGGCCATTTTCACAGCATTTCATGCATCTTGTGGCTATGGTTCCATTTGATGGCCCTGGGTGGGCAACAAGGTGAAGCATTGCATCTTATCCCCTCCATTATTGCTATTGCTAAGGGATGATTGGGCATAATGATGAGCGTTGGTTAGCTTATAAGTATCTATTGAGGCCACTTGGCATAATTATTTTCATTCTTTTGTGACTATTGGATTGCCCTTGGTCAGCAGCATTCCTTTCTTTGATTCTTTTTTCCTCTGGTTCCAGTAGCAATACTGGCAATACCATACAATTACAATGACATATCAGAGGTCTTAGTAGGTCAGGATCACAGGAAAAGGTTTTAGGTGGACATCTCAATGATTTGATCTTTGTGTACCTACAACAGCACAAACATCGACCAAATACAAATGCAATCAAATACGAATTTGTGATGGTGAATCAGAGGCCGTTGCCATTGAGACCGCAGTGCACTGTGCGGAGATAAAACTATTTTTTCCTATTCCGATGTGCGTAACCGGCGTCAATATAATCAAGATCTGCGCATCCATCTATTTTTTACTTTCCATTGTTTTTGTCGTAGTAATGGTGATCCATGGCCATGGGCAAGATGGGACTCCCTTAATGTGTTCCACTCCTCACTAAAACTAAAACCAGCATGGGACTCTTTTATCAGCTATCACTATCAGCATATTCATATTTCATTTTTTTGAACAAAATTTTCAGAGTTCACAATTGTCATTGCTTTATTTTCCTCCAAAATCCGGGGTCTCGACTCCTCCTCAATAGATGGCAGCGATTCCAATTCCGAAGGCGCCGGCCTTGGCCACAACGGCTCGCAGGCCCTAGTTGGCCCTACTGTACTAATTCTACTTAGAACTTCTACTGCACTGCCACTGCCACCACCTACTAGTACTAGCACTGCCGTACTATCACTACCGGCCATGGCATTGTTGGCCGGAATCCTTGAACCTTTTGTGAGCAATGGAATGCATATGTAATGCCCATAGTGATTAGCTGCATGGATTACACAGTCATAACACAGGCATGCCAACCCTAAAATTGCATGCAGGATATGTTGTAAGGTTGGCAAAGGTTGGCAAAAGTTGGGGACTAAGACATAAAGAAACATAATCTAACATTGGAATTAGTACGATAGATCTCTTCTTTATGTCACAAAGACGAATCTTGCCATTTTGCACTTATCCTGCCTCATCATGACTGCCCCCTGCCTGCCCCGCGCCCCACCTGTGATGGACTGTGCTGTGACGGACTGCTCTCTCGCAAACGCACCATTATCCGTGCTGCTATCTCCGCGACGTTCCAATTGGCAGTAAAAGGACACGCTCGAAGCATTATCAAGAGCCATGGATGAACCCCTACTCGGCAGCGGGGCCCAGGTGGCCCCGAACAATGCGCCGCCGCCCCCTCGCCTCCCCAAGAAGGGCAAGTCCTCGACCCGAATGATCCAGACCGAGAGCAACCTCCTGAAAAAGCAGACCGCCGGCCTCGTGGGCGGCGGCACCACGAGCGCGGGGATGGAGCTCCTGAAGAGCATCCAGGAGTTCGAGCCCCTCTCCCTCTCAGTGGCGACCGCCGCCAAGGAGGAACCCGAGGAACGCAAGAAACGCGTTGGACTCTTCGCCCTTTTCCGATACTCGACGAGCACCGAGCGTTGGCTCATGGCCTTCGGCATGATCTCGGCCGCCATCGCCGGCCTCTCCATGCCCGTGTGGCTCCTACTCCTCGCGCAGAGTTTGCAGACGTTCAACCAGATTGGCAGCATCCTCGCCGCCGGAGGATCCATCACCATTCTGCTCGACGAGATGTACAAGCTGATATACTCCTTCGCCATTGTGGGTGGGGTGTCGCTCGTCAGCGGCACGGCCTACGTTGCCATTTGGATTTACGTTGGAGAGGCCCAGACCTTGCGTATTCGCAAACGCTTCGTTACCTCTGCTTTGAAGCAGGAGATGGCGTGGTTCGACACCAGTGTGGGCGATCCACAGGAACTTCCGGTGATGGCCGCCAACGCTTTGGGTAGGATCCAAGTCTCACTCGGTAGGGCCGGGGCAGACACCTTTTCCAACCTCCTCTCTTCAGTGGGATGTCTCTGCGTTTCTCTTGCCTTAAATGCCAAGCTCGCCCTCTTCATGCTTTGCGTACTGCCCGTGGTGGGCATAGCCATTGGGGTAGTCTCGTGTTTCATGCGCAAGTACTCAGGTTTGGCATTGGAGTCTTTTGCATCCGCTGGAGCGTTCGCGTCCGAGGTGTTGACGGGGATCAAGACTTTGGCAAGTTTGAGGGCGGAGAGGTGGGCCGTGGAACGGTACACAAAGAATGTCACTGATGCTCAATACAACAGCGTGAGGTCGCAGGTCTACAGCAGGCTTGCTACGGGCATCATGGGATTGCTGTTCTACATCACGTACACCTTTGCCTTCATGTTTGGGACGTATCAGGTGAGATGGCGAGGCCGATGTGTTTGTGCTCACGCTTACGATAATCATCATTGAAGCTAACCACTTACACATACCTGCATCAAAATGTCTCCCCAACAACAGGCCTCTCAGAGGACCGAGATTGAGCAAGCGTACCGTTCCCCGTTCGTCTGCTGGTTCCGCACAGACTGCGGTATCAGCGGGTCTGAGGTCATGGTTTGCATCTATGGTGTTATCTTGACCGCCCAGTTTATTGCACTGATGAATCCGGGCATCCAGGCTCTCAATCTTGGGCGCATAGCCGCCGCTGATATCTATTCTGCCATCGAGCGTGATCCCGCTATCGACGGTACTGACAATATGAAGGGAGCCAGGCTGGGTGACGAGTACGACGGCGGCATTGATCTCCGTCACGTCATCTTTGCCTACCCCTCTCGTCCCCAGGATGTCATCTTCAGCAACTTGAATCTGAAGATTGAGCCTGGCACGGCAGTTGCACTCGTGGGGCCATCTGGATCAGGCAAGTCATCTCTCTCGAAGCTCATACTCAGGCTGTATGATCCCATTGGAGGCAAGATTGTCGTGGGCGGCACCTCGCTCACGGAGGTCAACCTCAAGTGGTGGCGAGAGCAGATTGGCTACGTCAGCCAGGAACCCTCGCTCTTCCCGGGTTCCATCAGGGACAACATCGCCGCGGGCAAGTTCGATGGAGTTGCCACGGATGCCGAGGTGGAGGCCGCGGCGCGGGCTGCGTCCGCGCACGAGTTCATCACCGACCTCCCGGATGGATATGCCACCTTCTACTCTGGATCTTCCATCCAGCTCAGTGGAGGCCAGATTCAGCGCATATCGATCGCGAGGGCATTGATTCGCAATCCTAAGATACTTGTGAGACCAAACTATACCACTCTCTTGCCACTTGTGACAATTAGGCAACACCTGACCTTTTCTTTCCTCTGGAATCCGCAGCTGCTTGATGAGGCTACTAGTGCTCTAGACACTGCATCAGGTGAGAACAATCATGGCAAATGATTGGGAAGACGGCATCATTTCCTCTGATGTGCATCTCATTTTTATTGTGACTTCTAAATCTGTAGAGAGAGTTGTGCAGGACGCTTTGGAGCGAATTCGCCAGGAGAGGAAGCTCACCACGATTACAGTGGCTCATCGTCTGTCAACCATCGTGTCGTCTGACAAGATCGTCGTAATTGCTGAGGGGACAATCCAGGAGTCGGGAACACACAGGGAGCTAGTTGAACTAGGTGAGTACAATCATGGCAAATGATTGAAGACGGCATCATTTCCTCTTATGTGCTCTCATTTTTTTGTAACTTTGAATTAGGCGGGATCTACGCGAATCTTTGCGACGGTCAGGGACTTACTGCCGATGCTGGGGATAACCTGAATGCAGAGCCCTCGTTTGAGTCGAGCTTGACCTCTGATAAGGCATCATTGGCTAAATCTGCTGCTGGCGAGGGTGCTGTAGATGTTGAAGCAGCTCTGCCAATTGATGCTAGTGCAGCCGAAGCTGCAAAGGATGAAGGCGAATACGATGCTGTTGACATGAAATTTGTTCGCAAACGTCTATTCGAGTACAGCAAAGATGACACAATGTTCTCGATCCTTGGCTACATTGGTGGGGTCGTGGTTGGTGCATTACCCTCTGGAGAAGCCATTTTGTTTGGCCTTATCACAGGGAACTTTTTCCTCATCAATGATGCGGAACAAATGCGCCAGACGAACTACGCTTTGTCTCTTTGGTTCCTTCTCCTTGCCGCCCTTAGCTTCCTGGGAAACCTGTTCATGGGTATCGGATTTGGTGTCTCTGGTTCCCGGCTGACCAGACGAATGCGTGTACTTGTGTTCGACAAACTCATGAGGATGTCAATTGGTTGGTTCGACTTCCCTGAGCACAGCACTGGTGAGATTACCACTATGCTCGAGGAGGATAGCGAGTTGGTCTCCAATGTGACCGGGCTATCTCAAGGCCAGCGTGTCCAAGTTTACTCCTGCCTAGCTGCAGGGCTTCTTGTCACTTTGATCTACTCGTGGCAAGTAGGGCTTACAGCCATAGCATGTGTGCCTCTGATCCTGGGATCATCACTCATTCAGGCTAAATTTGCATCACGAGAACCCTCGAATGATAACCTCATCAGTCCAGCAACACTTTTGGAGAGGTCCTTTGCCGACATTGTTTTGCTTCAGGTAGGTGCAGATATAGAAGAGATCTCTTTTCGCTAAACATTTGGTCTGACAGCTCCCTTGTCACTTTTGTCTCAGGCTTACGGAATGCAAGGTGAAGTTGCCACGAAGTACTCCAGTGCCCTGGAGCCAGACGTACAATTCAAGAAGAAACAAGCAGGCTGGAGCGGTCTCGCATTTGGTTTGGCTCAGTTTGCAGTGTTTGGAACGTTCGCTATCGTCTTTTGGATAGGTATCCAGCTGATGATCCAAGGCGAACTGGCGTTCACAGATTTCTTCGTGGCTCTACTTGCGTAAGGAAAAGTTTGTCTATCAAGTGCATATTGTCTGATGTTCCATTTCACTTATGATCCATTTTGGCATGGAATGTTTTTCCTCAGTGTGATGTTCAGCTCCTTTGGCGCAGGGCAGAGTGGAGCAGATTTCTCTGCTCAAAAGAGGGGTTTTGAAGCAGCAGCTCGGCTCTTCGAGGTTTCAGACGGAGCCGTTGATGACGAGGATGATCCTTTGTCCGACAGAGGAAGCAAGCCCGAGATCAAGGGCAAAGTTAGTTTCAAGGCCTGCGAGTTTGCGTATCCATCACGTCCAACCACAATGATTTATTACAAGAAGGGCGACCAAGATGGGTTTTCTCTTGATATTGACTCTCGCCAATCTGTTGCATTTACCGGGAAAAGGTGAGTCTTACATCATGAAAGCTTTCTCATCCTAACTACGTTACATAAGGCCTCTCACCCCTCGCACATCTTCACAGTGGATGTGGCAAGTCCACAGCGCTCCAGCTGCTCTTGCGCTTTTATCGTGTGAATTCGGGTGCGGTTGAGGTTGACGGGGACAACGTCACAGATGTCAATATTGGGCACCTCAGGGATTCCATTGGCTACGTGGGACAGATGCCAGTACTCTTTGATGGAACAATCCGTGACAATATCTTGTTGGGAAAGCCTAATGCTTCACAAGAAGAGATCGAGGCTGCAGCCAAGGCGGCAAATGCCCATAACTTCATCCTCTCACTTTCAGCACAATATAATACACAAATTGGAGTTGGTGGCGGTCTATTGAGTGGAGGCCAGAGGCAAAGAGTCGCCATTGCCCGCGCCATTATCAAGAACCCGTAAGTCAGACTTCGTAACTGACAAACTTCATGCGCCGACCGCTGTCATCCACTAACTCATAGCTACCTTCCCGCTTCTTTCCTTTTTTGCTTATACAAACAGAAAAATTCTTGTTTTGGATGAAGCCACTGCCGCTTTGGATAATGAGAGCGAGAAAATTGTCCAGGCCGCACTGGACAAAATGCAGGAGACCAACCCCAGAACAACCCTCACAGTTGCTCACCGACTGGAAACAGTGAAGAATTGCGATAAGATTGTGGTGCTTGGTGGAGGAGGCGTGAAGGAGGCCGGTACACATTCAGAATTGCTTGATCGCAAAGGTCTTTATCACTCTCTCTGGACGAAACAGGGTGGGGGGCAGAATTAGAAGCTAGGAGTGAGTGTCGCAGGAGGATAAGATGGAGTGAGCCATCGATGGAAAAGAGTAATTTTTGTTATGGGGGGTATTAATATATCTAGCTTAAATGGTACTATTCAAGTACCTAATTGCTTTATTTACGAACTAGAATTGAAGCTTTGGCCAAGTCATAGGCCAAGTTGTGGTGTAAGCATTGAGTGAAAGAGTGGATGCCGATACGCCGGCATGTACATCATGACATCATTCCCCTCCACGGGAGAGTGGTCGTACTCGATCGTGTCGCCGCCATCCCACTCTATCCTCGCCCTCGGATCCGGCGTCCTCCCGTAGTTGGCCAGGTAGGGCACGAGGAGCCGTATCGGATCGATTCCCGCTATCAGAATCGAACCCTCATCTCCTCCCTGTTCGTCGGATGAAACCGTCGCGGTGGGTGCATCGTTGGCGGGTCCCAGCGTACAATATCTCTGGCTCTCTGCACGATGCGTCCCCACCCTCCTCATCGTCGAGAGTCGAGACCCCGTCCGTCGGCGCCTCCGTCCACCGATCCACCGATCGATTCGTCGTCCGCATCGTCGTCTGCATCGTCGTCGGAGGTCGTCGGCATCTCGCGCGGCTTCGCCCCCACATGCCCCTGCCAGCCCCTGCCTATTGCCTATGCCGTCGTTTGGTGCGTGGCTGATTCGCGCCGTCGGCCGTCGGTGGTATCATACACTATGGTACCTATTCCGCTGTAACCTTCACCCACTTGCGGTATCCGACATAAGGTCAAGCCCAAGATACCCTAGATTTTTGTGTAAAATCGATCAAATTTGTATTGTTCCTTCGTCAGACCTTCTTTATGTCATCAAGGACAACCAAATTTGTCACGTGGATTGTTTATGTCGAAATTTTTTGTTGATGTTCGACACACGGAGCCAAAGCGAGCAAACAAGATGCACGATCGATTGAAGCCAAGCAAGCAAGATCCACGCGCAAAATGGTACATACGGACCATAGCTTCCTCCCCCCCTACCACGACCCCTACCATCACTTGGCTTGGGGCTTCAATGCGCGCGGCAACCGACGGCAACGATCATAACTTCGGCTTTCACACAATTTCGTCCACTCCACTCTCGTCTCACAACACTCGCGACGTGAATTTGACTTCATCCTCATATTGATTAAACATTCATCTATCACCATGAAGCTTGCATCTTTGACGACCCTAACCATCAACATGGCCGCGGCCTTTGCGGCGGAGGACACGGGAATCGTCGGTGGCATCCGTGGCTTCATCCCCAAGCTGTTTGGCGCTGACCAGCTGATCGACATCGAGGAGCACTGCGAAGGTTGCCAACCAGACTACTGCTACGCCCCCGAACCGGCGGATTTCTACTGCTACAAGTAAGTTTCGAGAATCTTGTGCGTGCACATTCAACGCCCATCCGCCTCCGCCTCACACTCGCTTTGCTCGCCTTAACTTTCTGCAGGAACGGCTATCCCAAGTGCTGCACCAAGAACAAGGGAAACTGCCCCAACAATAACAAGCCCGGCTGCGAATGCGACGGGAGCTGTAACCCCAACGACGACGACCGAAACGTTCAGCGTTGCATGGATGACAACGACTGCGAAAATAGAGACGAGTTTTGCATGTTCAACTCGGGCACATGCGGGAACCGCGGCCAGGGACTTTGTGAGCCATATGCCCAGACTTGCAACTATAACCTGGATTACGTCTGCGGATGCGATGGCAGGACGTACGACAATGCCTGTATGGCTGCCAGTAATGGCATGAGCGTGAAGTACGTTGGAGAGTGTGACTAAGCCACTGACGAGGTAAATCATCATCAGGCGGGCCGAACCCGAAGGAGTCGGAGGTCAGCTATGACGCATATCGCGCTAGATAGAGACTAGACATGGGAGTCAAGGCATCGTGCAATAGAAGAATAATTCATTAGGCTGCATATTTTTGTATTATCTGCCTACTTCTATGTGGCGTGCAGATGATACGATGCCTGGGCGGGGCAGTGAACAATTGCGCGCCTCTTCGATACCATGGGTATCGTACTCTGGCGACTGGCGATGGAACACATTTATTTTTCATCCATCGCTGGTACATGTAGACTCCCAACGTGCTCCCAGCCACTTTCATCGCGCTTCGTGGTTGGATGGTCTACTTTTTCGCCGCATCTACAACGAGCGAGCCATGATGGAGAGCCCCCAGCCCCCGACTAGAGAAGAGCGGAGGCAGGGAAGAAGTAAGCCGGCCATGACCCATTAGAAGAGAAGTGATGATGCCACCATCACTGCCACCTTGCTGCCACCATGATGCCACCCTGCCTTGCCAGATACTCCTTTTCGTACTTATTCCCACGTACAAGTGATATACTCCAATGGATCTTTTATCTGATATCTGACAATATCTGACACGAGTTTGTGTATCAGCAAGCAGCTCCCACGATGTTCTCAAGCTCAAGTCTTCATAATACCTAGCACCCATTTTTCTGGCCGTTCGAGTGCAAACCACCATGATAAAGGGCCCCAAGGCGATCCTCTCCTCCGCCATCGCCGGCGCCCTCGGCGAGTACTTCGTCGTCGACGAGTCCTCCATCGAGTCCAAGCTCCTCGGCGACGCCCGCATCGTCCTACGCAACGTCGCCCTCAGGGAGCTCGCGACGAAGATTCCCGTGAACAGCGCGGGCAAATCCACGCGGATCACGACGACTGGATGCGTCGACGAGGTGTCCTTCTCGTGGGCCTGGAGCGTGGGGGAGACGGCGTGGGTGAACGACGCGGTGCTGACGATCACGGGGGCGAGGTTCCGGGCGGCGCTGGAGCACGTGTACAGGGAGGAAGAGGAGGAAGCGGACGAAGGGGAGCCCGGTGTCGCTGCCGAAAACGTCGACCGCAGGGAGGCCTTCGTCAATCCCGCGACGATAGATCAAAAGTCCGCTCGGGAGATACAAAAGCAGAAGGGCGGTGTGTCGGGATTCGTCGAGAGGCAGGTGAAGATGATCATCGACAGCCTGACCCTGAAGATGATAAACTTCGAACTCCAGATAGTCCTGCCGCCCGCGTCGACGCCCCAATCGGCGGGGGGTGGAGTGGACATATCCTGCACGAGCGCGTGCGAGAGGGTGTTCTCCGTGGGCGTGAACAGGATCGAGGTCCAGTCGTTCGGACGATGCGTCATGCAGGATAAGGATGCGGCGCCTCATTCCCCGTCGAAGTTGAAGCAGAGGATCAACTTGCACTCGTTCGCGTGCGGCGTCCACCTCGAGGGTGCGGGAGCCGCCCTCGTGTCATATCCGCTCGTCGAGCCGTTCAGCTACAGCGCCGATGTCGTCCGGCTCGGTGAGAGGTTCGGGGGATTCATGACCGGATTGCAGGTCACCGGGTTGGGCATGCCGTCCGAGATGACTCCGGACTTGCCTTCGCCGGATGGGAGCGGCTTATCATTTCACATGGGGACGGTGCAGTTCGATTCCCTGATGCAGCTGTCCGTGATGGTGCTCGCACCTCCGGATGACAGCGTGGAGAGCAGTAGTGGCCCAGGCGTGGAGGATGTCCTGGAGTCCTCGGAGACTGAGGATGACGCTGACATATCGAGCTCGAGTGACCCATCATCGTTTCATTTCCCGCTCTCTTCGGTTTCATTGGTGCTCTTCGATGAGACACGATTTGTGGTATCAGGCATAACGACGAGGTATCGAGCAGATGGTACTGTTTGTTCTGTCGAGGCAGAAAAGATGGAATACAAGAGTGATGCCGGCAACCTGGCAATAGCTTCCCACGTGCTAGTATCTATGAGGCCTTCCATAAAGATGAGAATTGGGTGCATCGAGACACTGCAAATTGCAGAAACCATGCAGCTGGTGAGCCCGATCCAAAAGTGCGAGATCAGCTACGAAGGTAAGACGGTGAGCATGCGGTTGGACAGAATTGATGTCGTAACATTCAGCAAGACAGAAGAAGCCGGTCCTTCGACGGGCCCAACAATCGTGGCACCTAAGCTACCATTCAATATGGACTTGCTCATCGAGAATGGCATGCAAATCAAGAAATCGGAGGATGGTTCTCTGAACAAATTTGGAAGGTTCCACATGTACGCCCTAGAAGAGAAAGGATGTGTCAGAGTTGCCACTCAGTTCGAAAGCTACAAAACACCAATATTCACATTATCGACTGTCAGTTCATGTGGCACGTTGCCCCACGATAAGGTGGATACCGTGAACGATTTCATATTCACGGCAGGCGCGGTGGTGGTGAAGAGTGGGCACTCGACAGACGAGTGGGAGGATGCCGTGAGACCTAGGAAGCAGAAGGTCAAACGCAAGGACAAACACGTTGAGAAATCTAAGAAAGGGCATGTGGACAAGGCGAAGCAATCTGAAATGAAGAAGGGGAAAGATGCGGGCATGATCAAACTGCCCTTTGCTACCCTTTCCGATATGAAGATCACAATCGCCTACGAGGCATCGAGCAAGCTGGGCAGGGTCAAGGATACAACACTGGTGATCAAGGCTTACAATGGGAAGGCGGAAACGACTTCCAAGGAGTTGACGAACTACTACGCGAGGGCGTGTTTGTCGCGCGCGCCCGACTTCATCTCCAACGCTGAAGTGCTGGGACTTAATATCGTTGACTCGACGGCAGGTTTGCTCTCGACGTGGGCTGGCATGGGGCTTGGGCTAGGGTCAGCTTTTGGAGCAGGAACTGGTGTTGCAGGTGAGTTATTGTCCTGAGATATGGCTAGGTTTGAATACACATTCCTCTCAAACATGACATTACTGTATCACTGTTCTTTAGCGGTTACGGCTGTTGACGCAATTAAGGGAGCGGTAGATGCAGGGAAAAGGAGTCGTAACGTGAGCGAGGGGGATAACTGGAAGCCTGGCGACTTCCTGAGAGGTCTAGTTCAGGCCGCGGGCGAAGCCACGAGGGATGGGGTGGCGATCCGGGGCAAGCAGGGGGGCGGAAACATCATCGACTGGGCTGTCGGCGCCACGTCGAATACGACTGATTACGTAGTCGACAATAAGAACAAGCTTGGGGCGGCGGGCGCAGGTGGTGGCGGGTTTTTGCTTGGTATGGCCCTTGGGGGGCCGGTGGGGGCGGTCATTGGGTGAGTCGGCGCAGGAGAACTACTCTCTCTGTCTGGCATATTGCTCTTACTTTCCTTTCGTGACTTCACGTATTCTGCACCGTAGTGGTTTGGTGGCAACTGCAACTACGGGAGTCACTTTGGAAAGGCTTGATGAAATGGGAAAGCGTATTGAAGACTCCAAAGAAGAGAAGAAGAGAGAGGAGCTTACAAAGAAGAACACACATTTGATGTTGGAGGACAACTCAGAAAAAGGCACAGTGAAAACAGATACTGAGTAAAATGGAGTGTCATATTTGATGCATTATACTGGCGTGATTTGTACTTCTGTGGCGTGAACTAGAGCGAGGTCAGGACCATACATAGTCAGGACTAATTATATTCCGCTTCAAGTTTTAGCATCACACGCCATCAGAATCATGAACATACTTGCCAGCCACAACAAAATAGAAACAAACAAGCTCCTTAGAGAAGAACAATTTAGTGCTTATTTGGTGGCCATTTGACATTGATTATCCAGAATTGAACGAGAAGACGAGAGCGTGTCCAAGCTCAAACAAGGCAACGCCATACAGCTGCTCGCTTCTCTTATGCAATCATGATGGAGATTCTGATGATACTTCTTGTTGATCTGTATCGCGCCGGCCACTTTCCTCTGACCCTCATTTGTACGGTAGATACTCTAGAATTATCATTGCCTCGCCCGGGAAATCTTTTCCACACAGGGCAGAAGAGGCCTGATTTATGATAGACAGTTTTTTCTCGAGTTCTTCGTAGTAGGACACCAAACTAATTATGCTGTCAAGCCAAGTTCTGCAGGTGTGAGCAAAATTACATCCAAAAATACCATTACTTGGTAGAATTTGTGATGCAGAGATAGCAACATTTCCTGATCCCAAAAGCTCTGCACCGTATAGCTTCCTCATCTTGGTCATAATTTCAACTTGGGTGCACGGCGAAGTAGATCTCACACGCCTTGCGATATCTTGAGTATGAGAAATGTGGATGCTGCTCAGAGATGTACAGTGGAGGAATGAATTCATCCTGATCGTTCGCAGCTGCTCGTGGAGCACCACTACCTCTAACTGGGAGCAACAGAGAAATGCACATACGTCAACCATTGTGACTGTGCTGGGGAGCTCAATACGACTCAGAGACGAACACCTATAGAATGCCCGTACCCCAATCTGTTGTAACCCCTCCTCGAGCACCACTTCCTCCAACCGGGTGCAATCATAAAATGCTCCTGCACCAACCTCGGCAGCTGTGCCTGGGAGCTCAATACGTCTCAACGATGAACATCGAGAGAATGCGCGCACCCCAATCTTTCGCAGCCCCTCCTCGAGCACCACTTCCTCCAATTCAGCACAACCACAAAATGCATCTTCTTCGACCTCAGTAACTGTGCCTGGGATTTCGATGCGTCTCAGAGAGGAACAATGAAGAAATGAACGTTTCCTGATCATTTGCAGCCCCTTGTGGAGTACCACAACCTCCAACCTGGTACAATCACAAAATGCACCTTCGCTAACCTCTGTGAGTGTGCGTGGGAGCTCGATACGCACCAAAGATGAACAACGAAAGAATGCCATCGCCCCAATCTTTTGTAGCCCCTCATGGAGCACCACTTCCTCCAATTGAGCACAACCACAAAATGCATCTACGCCAACGTCAGTAACCGAGCCTGGGATCTCGATGCGTCTCAAAGACAAACATTCGTAGAATGCCTCATTGCCAATCGTTTGCAGGCCCTCCGGGAGCACCACTACCTGCAAATGAGTACGACATCTAAATGCCCCGATAGGAATTGCAGTGACACCAGCTGCCACCTCGATGCGGGTCACATTGTCTGGAACACACTCCGTGTCAGCGAAGTAATAGAATGTGTCCGACATATTTCTCGTTGAGATTCAAAAGAAGGATGGGGTTCCATGTTCATGTTAGAGGGCCTGCGAGGTGCAGCGGCACAAAGCAGTCGCATGAATCATGAGTTGGGAGCGAGTTGAAGGTGGCGAACTCAGCTCTTCATCGCTTCGTGGGGATGTTCAGGAGCTGCCTGATTTTGTTTGGTGGCGGCCCCAGAGGCAAGATGAGCAGAAGGATGAGTGGGTCATCCATTTGGTGATTCCTTGTGGCTCTAGATAGTGAGGTGACAGCACGGGCGAGATTGAGATCAAGGTCAGATACGGCGAGTCCTCTTCACTCTCTTCAGCGTCAGGCGTCAGGGCGGGGCCAGAGAGGTAGGTAGGTCCACAAGCGTTAGAGAGTAAAATACCTACCATACGTACCTCTCTAGAAAAGAACCCGGGTTTCATGAGCACCGTACATGTTACTTTTCGATGTACCACAACACGTATG
>JALLBE010000747.1:0-13854 GCA_036939795.1 Thalassiosira mediterranea
CGGGGGGGGTCCGGGGAGGGGTCCGCCCCCCCCGCCATCCGACCTAAAACAAAAATAAAACAAGGCACCGTGCTGCAGCGGCGGAAGCCGCCTTTCATACCTAGTCCAATGTCTGATCACAATAGTACATCCTCTGTCACTCATGTACATACATACTTATATATGATTCCTTTGTGGCATTAATAGTGACACGACTCCATTGATGTAGCTTCCCATCTTGTCCATATCTTTCGGGGATATCTCAGCCAGACCATCTACCAATTCCGTTGTGCATTGATGTCCTTGCCTTATTTATTTTTTTCTCTCGCTTGCTCGCTTGCGCAGCGCTAGCTCGCATCGATTCCGATTCCTCTTCCCACACACCGCACGCGGCGAACGGCGATCAAGTGAGTTTACAAACTACATAGTACAGTACATAGTGATTAGTGATAGTTGGTAGTGCCGATCTGATGATTCATCCCTTCCTGACCTTCATCGGCGTCGCCCTCGACGCCGTCCTCGCCGCCACCGCCGACGATGTAAGCGCCGCCGCCACCGTTCCGCCGGCGTCGACCGTCGCCTCCGCGTCGTCCGGAATACGTGCCCTCCTACTCTCGCCGTCGGGGTCGGGCGACCCCGACGGTTGTCCCGGCTGCGGACCGTGGGGCGACCGCGGGGACCTCATGGGCCTGCTCGTCAGGCTGCCCTTCCACGATGCCGTGACCTTTCGACCGGGCGCCGACGTGGACACCGGCGTGGGCGGATCGGACGGCTGTGTGGACCTGTCGAACGCCGAGAACAACGGCCTGTCCGACGCCATCGACCTGCTGGAGCTCATCCGGCTGAATGGCACAGCTACTGTAAACGGCCGAGCTCCGACCACCATCATGTCCCGGGCTGACATCTGGGCCCTGGCAGGCAACATCATGATCGAGGAGGCGGGCGGGCCCGTCCTGCAGTATAAGGCCGGGCGGGTCGACTCGCTCGACTGCTCCGGACAGGAGGACCGGCACGTCGGCGCCGAGTCCACATCGTCCGAGCGCGTGGCAGAGGTCTTCGTGGACGCGCTAGGTCTCACCCACCGCGAGGTGGTGGCGCTCGTGGGCGCGCACGTGCTGGGGAGGGCCTCGAAGGAGCATTCCGGCTACGAGGGCAGGTGGACCACCGCGCCCAACGACGAGTTCTCCAACGCCTACTTCGTGGACCTGCTGCACAAGCCGTGGAGCAAGTCCACTTCGGTCGTCGAGCCCTTCGGCGAGCGCACCACGTGGAACAGGTTCGATGGCATGTTCTCGAAGCCGGAGATCATGCTCCAGACCGACGTCGACCTCGCCTTCCAGACGACGGGGGGTTACTTCTGCAGCCGCGTGGGGGGCGACTACATAAGGGGACTGTCGTGCCCCAACGCGACGCACGGCTTCGCCGAACACGTGTGGGACTTCGCCGCCGACGAGGACGCGTTCGTGGAGGCGTTCGCAGTGGCCTGGGAAAAGCTCACCAGCATGACCGCGTACGATCTGAGCTGCGTGACGCCGGATTGTACCACGCCGACGAGGGCATGGGAATCAGAGTTTGTCGTGGACCATGTTGAGACTGCCGATGAGGCCAGTACGAATGAAAATGCTGGTGTTGATGTGGCGGAGATGGCAGACGCTGATACTGTTGAGACACCAGAGGAGCCTACGTCCATGGCCAAAAGCGGTGGAGGCCTCGTGGTGCAATCATGTGTTAGTATTGCATTGGCCTTGATTACAACGTGGCATTGGCTATTTTGAGCCAGGATAACCTTAGTGCCTACATCACAATCAGCCTACATGGTCCTTCAATGCTTCAACGAATCCAATTCAGCTGCTATTCATTTGCATTCCATGTGCTCAACATCCAGTATTACTATATCTGCATAGGCACGCTTATCAAATTTTGCTAGAGAGTGAAGCCATGTGTTGAGGTATGGTGCCCATCACATACCTGCAAACTCATCAGGCATGTGCCAGGTACGTGATGTATCTTTTGACTATGTCAGTCTTCACTTCTCTCTAGAGTGCCATTGGGCCCAGATGATGATACCTAGCTCCCACTGCCTCTATTGAACAAAGTGGTCGCTCTAACACTAATGAAGTAGTTGAGTAGCAACTGAGTGTTACGAATTAGGAGGTAGTGCGAAAGCGAAAGCTAAAGAATGAGGCGGTCGATGTCCCGCCTCAGCTATCGTACCGAGAGCTATGTGTTGCCACTGATGTGATGACGGCGTCTGTTCGCCGCCGGCCAGACCGAGCTCCAAGGGCCATGTGTTCACGCACAACAGGAATACCTAGTATTCTAACAGCCTCCACCCATTGATCACGAGACAATCTTCGTCATTGTCAAGGGTCAAGAGGCCGCATATTCCTTCGAAGCCCTAAACCTAAATGACAAGGTGGTGGCAAAGCACAGGAACAAGTAAAGTTACGGATGAAAGTTCACTTCGCTCAGGCCAGTGGTGCAACTCCATATTTGGGTCAAACTCTCTCAAGGATCATTTTAGTGATATGCAAGTGCAAGTGCTGCTGAAGTGGGTGCTTCAACTTCAACAACCATTGCATCTCTTGCTTCAGTGCAGCATTGTCAGACTTTAAAATCGGACTTTGACCATGAAATAGGATAGGATGGGCGGAGGGATCCATCCCGATCCAGTGAGGAAGATGGGGTAGGGATGCTGCTGCCGGGCGGACACCATGTATAGGAGTTCCTGCCTCTCGTACTCGTACTCGTACTGGTGCTGCATAACCTCTTGAGCTTGAGCTTGAGCTCTTTGCTATTGATTCTTCTTGAGCTCTTTAACAGGTGACCCCAGGTTCAGATTGCTCCACAGATCCACCCTCCACCCGCCCAGAGCCATCCTTCACAAAACTAGAAAAGCACTCCCTGCTATTCATACATAGCTGCGCACACCCCACCAAGTGGAATTCGAATTCGTTCAAATGGATTTAAATGAGTTCAAATCTTTAGAGATAACCCTCACAAAATGAGAACACAAATAACTGCCTCGTACCTTAGTATTGATTCCTACATTGAAATTAGAGCTGACGCTGACATCCCCACCGCGCTGCCACCGAAAGGGAGCAGAAAGTGCAGAAAGTGTCCGTCGTTTAGCCAGACGAAAGCAAGGTTTAGCAACATGACATTGAGCACCACTGCCCAAAATTGGCCGGCCTTCTCGCTTCTCGCTCACATTCCTCACATCTCACAAGGGCAGAGGGACAGAGCGGGAGGGACAGTCGCGACCATGCAACCATGAACCTGCATCGAAGTCACGCGTCCTCGTAACCACGATCGAAGATCGAAGCGTCCGTCGCCGCGGCTCTTTGGCGAAGCGGAAGCCGGTCGTCAGGGGATAGAATCTCGCGATATCGCCATCGTCGCTGCGCTGCGGGCAATGACGGTGACGACGCTCGATAGAGAGCTCGTGAGCCTGCGCAGCGCGGAGCTGAGGAACAAGTGCACGTGATATGTTACCTTCGCCGCGGCGCGCGACGGCAGCTCCTTAGGCACAGCTGAGACCGTGGAACGATGAGCGACGGTCGCCGTAACCACGGCGATGGCGGCGATCCCCACGATGAGGGGGGCGACGATCATGCCATGGATGTAGTCCACGCCCGGTACTACGGCGAAGGCTCCCTGGAGGGAGACGCCTCCCTCCTTTCCATGGGAGGCTTCACCACCATAACCAACATCGCCGGCGGGCAATATGGCGACATCGTCGCCGCCGAGAGCGGAGAGAGCCCCAGTCGAAGCGTGTTTCAGTTCATAGGCGCCATAGTGGTGGACGACGAGACCTCCCCCTCGAACCTCAGGGCGAACAACATGGTCGCGGGGAACCACGCGGATCTCTCCTCGGGCTCCAGATCGTTGACTTCTCAGACGGAGGGGGCGACGTCGAGCAGCCCGGGGACGGAGAACATGGAGGCCGGGACATTCGACTCCTACTACGAAATGCAGCGACGGGGTCCCTTCATACCCGACACCAACATACGACAGGGCGATGTGGTGGAGCGAGCAGTCGCCCTCGCCGAGCAGGAGGAGGGAGAGTTTTGCGACCATGCCGAATACGGACAGGCGGATCACGATAGCGAGGTGAACGATCACTCCACCGAGGGGAGGAATAGCTCGCTGAGCTCCATCACGGCAGATTTCTTCATGCCGGGTGGGAGGGTGAACATGCTAGCTCGCACCGTCTACGGCAGAAGCCGGACCGCCGTCAATACCAGCGGCGTGGCGGGTGGAGGAGGATTTGCGCCCCCCACCGCCAAGGAGCTTGCCCGACGAGACTCAATCCAAAGGCAATCCGCCAGATCCTTCTGGAGGTCGAAGAGAAAAAGATCGGGACCATTAAATGAGGGGTCGAGTCCGTGGTATGCCTCCAGGATACAACTGCATCCGCAGCACTCCAGCGGCGACAACTTCGACGATCACGGCAAGCCGCGACACATTCACGTAATTCCTCAGGCCGCCAACTTGAAACTTCAGCCGAGCAATTCGGACGAGCTCCCGGATTCGGGAGGGAGCAGCGGATCCTTCCATCCTCCGAGGGAGGTCCTCATTGCACCCAAGCCACCGAAACCCAGGGATAACATCTTCGATACAAGTGTAGAAGCTAGCAGCTACCCAACGCCTTCCCCCTCTCCGAGTATAATCAGCAGCCACACCAATTTCTCCCAGCTGTTCACCAACGAGCTAAGGGAACAGTATAGAAAAAGGCACTTCATTGGAAGTAGAGTGGGGGGAGGGTACGGACGACACGTGGACAGGGTGATACACTGCATGCACTCATCCCCCCTCGCAAAGCGATGGGTGGCCCTATCCCTCTCCATAGTATTGTTAGTTGTCATCATAGCAGTGACCATCGCCGCAACCAATGGGCGGGGGAGAGCTGGCGGAGGTGATGCTTTAGGGGATGTGGCACTGACGAGGGATTATTTCGATGATGCTCTCTTCCCCGAGAGGGGGGAGGGCGATGTTCCGGTTAAGTGCTGCGTGGATGGCTATGGGGAGTTCGATGGGGATGAAGGCCAGGATGAGGGTGTTGAGAGTGACAATGATGACGATGACGATGATGGTGCTGTTGGAATTGACTTAGACATTGACTATGAAGGCGACAGTGATGGAAAAATAGATGAGCATTTGCCCTATGTCGAAGAGGAGGCGGGGGAGGCGTTCAAGGTCTTCGAGGACTCTCACTCCCACCTAACTCATTCCGAGACCGATGACGGTGACGGAGATGGAGATATTCAGGACACTCAGGGTGCATCCGATGCTCCTTCTGAGGAGGCCGAAGGCCAAGATACGCACTCGCAGCTCCCACACACCGTCCGACCGCCCCCTGGCATATGGGAGTATACCCATGCTCAAGACGAAGATCAGGACTCTACGACCACTGAGGCCACTGAATCGGCAGAGAAGATCTCGTTCGCGCAGGAACAGCAGCCTTTGGAGGTGCAAGTGTCTCAACTAGGGAACTCGACTCCATCACCGACAACTCGCAAGCCAACGAGTTTGCCAACGAGACAGCCCACAAGATGGCCGACTAGGCAGCCGACGAAGTGGCCTACTAGGTTCCCCACAAGTCCGCCTGTGACCTCTCAGCAGAATGGTATGACCATGGGCGCGCTAACTCGATGGCCCACCGCTAGGCCCACGAATAGACCCACGAATAGACCCACGAGACAGCCCTCGAGGAGGCCCACTAGGCCCCCCTCCAAAGCTCCCACGGAGCATCCGACAGTGCTATTCCTTCCCAAACCCCGCCCCGCGCGCATCGACCCCAACTCCAACAAGGTGAAGATACACTCGATCGATGCCACCATCGACTCCTCCGATCCCGATGGAAATCACGGCGCCGAGGAGACTCTGAAAGTCTCCAGTGATTCCCAGGGCACTTCGAGGGCAGCACTGATTAAGTTTGATGTCGGACCTTTATGGGGGCATGGGGTGGACGAGGCCAAACTTACTGTCTTCTCTCTTTTTCCAGAAGATAGGATGGCCGAAGGTACAACACGCATCAGGATCGATGTTCTACCAAGGGCTGGGGATTGGGATGAGGCCTCCGTCACTTGGAACGATGGCTCTGTGCAACGAGGGGCCAGTGATCGCGCCGGCTCCTTTTCTGTCGATAACAGGTCTGTGGATACTACAGGGAGCGGGGATGGGGCTAGGAAGAAGCATCGTCTGGACGTCACGACCGCGGTTAGAGCCATGCTAGAGTCGGATGGTGCCACTGGCAATAAGCCAAATGATAGGCAGAAGTACATCACTTTTAGATTGTCGGCAGAGGGGGGGGCGGGTGGGAGGGTGGATTTTGCCAGCAGGGAGTGGAAGGGTGGGGCGGCGGAGCCAGAGTTGGAGGTGCGGTTGGCTGCGGATCCAGTGAGTGTTTCGGTCTGTGTGATATGTGCTGGATCTTGAGGGCAGTCCAAGTGGTAGTGTTACCGGAGACCTTGCATTGAATTCTTTTCGTTCGAAGTGTTGACTTGTTTCCCAGGGATGACACAATCCAGTTCTCTAAGTTTGCCCCACTGGTTAGGTTGTTGTCTCGGCCCACACTCACGCGCCTTTGGTTCTAATTCTGTTCCCTGCATTAGACGCCGCACCCAACCGACAGACCCTCGCCCGCCCTGACCGACGAGCCCATGACGCCAGCTCCAACAACGCGAGCACCGATCACGCCAGCTCCAGTTACGCCTGCCCCAGTCACATCTGCTCCTGTGACACCAGCTCCAGTCACTAGAAGCCCAACTGCCAGGCCAATGGTGAGTTAAAGTTAGAGGTGAAGCCTACATGCCCAATTCTCTAGCCTTCACAATTAACTCGATTTCCACGATATAATACCTTTTAATGTCTCAGCCTGCCCCAAGGCCCAAGCCCACCTCGCCTGCATTAGTCCGCATCACCCCATGTCCACCAACATACAGCAGCGCCACCAGGTCCTACTCATTCGGAACCATGGTGTCCCACAGTATGCATTCAAACAGGATGGACGTGTACCGATGCGACGCCAAACAGTGCGATACTCCCCAGCCTCAGTATAACCCGGGCGGGACGCTCTATGCCGTGGGAGGCTGGAGTTTGATTGGTTCCTGCATTGGTGGAAGCCCCACGAGCAATCCGACTGCGAGGCCGTCCACTGTGAGTCCGACGGTGGCTTCAACATCGAGGCCCACGCCTGCACCTGTTGTACCCATTCCAGTGACGGGATCTCCTACCAATTATCCGACACTTCCCGTGAGTCTGATCGTCGTTCTATTTATTTTGTGGGTCATCTACCTCTCGGTTCAATCAACCTCACATTTCACGTGAACTTGCTCGTTACGTACTACCATGAACAGCCTACGGCTCAACCGACACCTGAGCCCACCGCGAAGCCCGTCACTAGCGCACCAACTCCTATGCCGACAAGTGAACCGACCGATCGACCTACCCCTTATGTAAGCCAGCCTATGCTATTCATTTCTTGACCATATATGATGTGTCAGATATTCTACTCATCTCCTTCTGTTCATTCCCTTCTATTATCTCAGCCCACCCCCGATCCCACGTCACGAGTAAGTACTCAGCTTTTGCCCTTGACACCTTGCTTTGTTGAATGATTTCCCTCATCCTTCGAATTTGTACAATACTTAGCCCACTCCCATTCCAACCGCCCCTGAATCGACGCCCGAGCCCACCGACAAGCCGACGCCCGTACCCACCCCGAAACCCACGCCACAACCCACGCTGGAACCCACTCCGGATCCCACGCCGGAACCTACTCCCGATCCAACCCCGGACCCTACGCCTGAACTGGTGGCGCCCGAACCAGAGACACCAGCACCAACTGATGGGGGCGAATCAGGTGCTCACAGAGGATTCTTCCAGTAGAAATGATGTTTAATAATGTATTATACTCTGCCACACTTGTCACTTGCTTTTCCGAAGTGGTACAAGCACTTCAGGATCGCAGGCGCATCAAGCACATTTTCCCTCTCATTTCCTATCTCGCTCAGTGAAACTTCTGAGAAGTTGTTGGGTTATGGGGGGCTTCGAGGTTCTCATTTCATACAGGCGAGAGATTTGAATAATTGATCTCGGTTCCTTACTGCGACTCAGCACTTCGATAAGATGATCAAATTGAACTTATCGATAGGACGAGATGAGATGCCGAAAGTTGTGACGGTGTCCCGCCAGTCGTCAGGGCTCTTGTTGCCGTACTTGCCTACGCTAGAAAATGGGTGATACCTTGCGAACCCCATCGAAGTTGCCTCGTGTCGCGGGGTGTAGTGTAGGTGGTACCTACCTACTAACACCACGGACGCCAGACACGAGGACTCTTGTGTGAGTTCTTACTTTTTCTTCCTCGATCAACTGCCCACAAAATGGCTCAAGATGTGACTCACGACGTATCTTATCAATAAAGTATTGATTCCCTCGCATATTTTCTGGAGCACGTCTGAGTCGATTCTGTCTAATGCGACTCTCGAGGTATCTTCTTGAATATATACCTATTCCCATGTTGATCTGTAGGGTTATATCGATTTTTTGCAATGCCGTCAAATGCCGTGTTCTCATTTCATCCTCACCAAAATTGCTTCTTTGCTTCGCCAGATCTTCATTCGTGGGGGCGGCAAAGCCATTCAACCCGAGGTGTGCACGCGTCCGTCCGAGCACACAACCAATGTACCACACATCATGAAGTAGCCGCGCGATCGGTTGGCGGGCGAGGCATTCAAGCGAACTCGGGCATCAAATTCAAACGTTGAGAAATATCATCCAAGCCACCGAGCCCAACATGCCCCGCCAGTTGCCCGCAAGGAAACAATCCTATTACGGCCGACGTGATACCATGTTCATGTGCAAAGATGACGAGCAGGATGCTGTACGAATCATGCGACGTCTAGTACGTGCAGCAGTGGACCTTAGCATGTCCTGTTTGTTGTCCCCACACTCGTGCGCCCGACGTGCCAGATGTTCCTCTTCTGGCAGTGACTTAGTACCACAGAAGCACATCTAGCACCTGCGTGCACCATGAAATGGGCACTTTCCATAGAAGCACACATTTTCATCCTCCAATCTCGCAATCGTCGCCATCATGGACGACCCCGAAAACCCCGCGTCGCTCCGATCCAACCAACCCGTCGTCGTAGGGACGCAGACTCGCCGACCCGGGAACGATGGCGCCCCCCAGGTCGGGCGCAACTTCTACATAAATCGTTACCTCGCGAATCAAGGTGTACAGAATCAGGCCGTCGTCGCGGGCCAGAGCAAGGGCGATGACGACAGCGCCGTCAGCAGCCTCTCGGGGGGCATCACGACCATATCCAAGGTCGTCGGCCGTCGGTACGGCGGATTGTCCATCGAAGACATCGAGAATGCGGGAGGAGATGCCAACTTCGACGATACCACCACCGTCTGCCCGGACAAGGACGAGTTCGAGTACCTGTATTCCCAACCCGTGGCCGGGGAGGTGATGGGCGTCGACATTACCGAGAGGGCCAACAGCGCCAGCGAACGGAGCTCCGACGCGAGCGGCACGACGGACCGGAGTAGCCTGAGCAGCCTGACGAACGACTTCGCCGTGGGGCGCGGGGGCAAAAAGCAGCTCGTGCCTAACTTCGACGAGAAGGGACGATTCGCTGTGTTCGACCGCAAGGTAAAAGCGGGGAAGGGGAGGAAGAGGTCGCCGACGTCATCATCTAGCCGGGCAGTGCAATTGCAACAGCAGCTGAACCAAGGCTCGCCATCGTTCGACAGCGGCTTCGAGGTGAGCATCAAGACGCCTCCCAACGGGAACAAACCGGGTGCATTGGTAGACGGCGCTGCATGGTTCTCGGCGCAACATCAAGCGAAGAATCAAAAGCACCTCCTCGACTCTCCCGCGAGGAGTCACACGGCCACCCACTCCACCGATCCCAGTATGAGCACCCCTCCCAGCACGCCGCAGCATAATCCACTCGGTAAAGACTTCCTGAGCTCCCAGGAACACATCGACTCCTTGGTGCGATGGCCGCCAAACCTGCCCGCGCCGGAGCTGCGGGTAAACAAGCTGGCGTGCATCGACGATGATAACTCGCGAGGACAGGCCACGAACGACACATCCAATAGATCAATGGGATTCGGGTCATATGTGTACGCTAAATTTGGAGGATCATCTCGACGACGGAAGAGAGCCCTGGCACTAGTAGCTGTGGTGCTGCTTCTGGTGTGTGTCGCGGCCATAGTCGCCGCAGCCCTCGGTGGAGGTAGGACCAAAAAGGGGGTGGGCCGGACGTCGGATGGAGAACAAGCGATCATTTGGGAGAAGGATGATGAGGCTGAGCAGCTCGGTGATGATCTGGGTGCTGCTTTGGGTGGTGCAGAAGAGAATGAGCCCGAGGATGTCGCGAACGAGTCTACAACAGTTGTACCAGGAAATGAGGATGTGGCATCCGAGGAATATGTTGGCAGTACGGCACCTAGCCACGAACACGATGGTGGCCAGCCAACGTCAGCAGATGGCAATGTCTTCGACGAACCATTACCAGGCAAGGAGAGCTTGGGGTGGCTTCCTACACTATCACCTGACATTGGGAATGAGATCGAGCAGCCGATTACTCCTGTAGAAACTGTCAATGAGCAGAGAGATCCGGCAGAGAACCCGGTGGTATCCACAATGGGAAAAGGTGCTGAAGACGATGAAGATGAATTGGCTGGTTTAATTGAAGAAGGAATCAACTATGGCGATCTGAATGCAACAGCGACCACAACAGCAACACCATCCGACCAGCAGGGTGCTGGGGATATCACGATAGCTTTGGTTGAAAGTTCAACGACAGTACCACTCACAAATGTGGACACCGACGCAACATCTGCTGTGTCACTAGCAACATTGGTGCCTATACCAGTAATGTCTGCATCACCACCAACTTCATATCCAGTCAGGCCAAGTGTCATCGACACTATTGATGTTTCCTCATGGAACGTTGATCTTGCATCGCCGGTGAGGACGCCGACGGATCGACCCACCCTACAGCCATCCGAGAGACCATCGAAGCGACCCACACGAATGCCCGCCCTGGCACCGAGTCAAAAACCCACGCGGATGCCCTCATCTTCGTCGATTGTTGTCGCCGCACCATCGTCAAGCACACAATATTTGCTAGCAAGCGTTGACACATCTGTCTTCAGGAATAGGCCGACTCAGAGCTACGACGATCGTCCTTACCTCACCGTGAAAGGGCTCGAACGCAGCTCGAGTTATTTGAGGTTTGACATCGCTTCTTTGCAAAACAAGGGGGTAGCACAGGCGGTCCTGAGGCTATATTCCGTTAATGGCGAGGACGGTGGGTTGGAAAACGTTCAGGTAGATACACTCCCACGGGCGGGGAGGTGGAATGTGGAAATGGTCACTTGGTCAGATCCCATCCAGTCCTCACAAGCTTTCGGCGTCGGTAGCTTTTCCGCCTCGGGTTATTCCAGCAGATCAACAACTGACAGAAGTCCAAGAATGCACGAGGTGGATGTCACGAGAGCGTTCAGGGGGGTGGCAAGGCAGTCGGGAGTGCTCGACTTAATTACATTGAAGCTCTATGCCACGGAAGATACTCAAGCACGCGTCGACTTTGCGAGTAGCGATTGGAATAATGGGGACGCTCAGCCAGAGTTGATCATCGTTTTGGCTGCGAGTGACGAGGTCATCACGCCTAATCCAACCGAGCCTCCGACTCGCCAGCCCTCGAAAAGACCATCCGTGCAACCAGTTGCGAATGTGGCGAGCCCGACGGACTACCCAACCCTCTCCACGTATGAACCTACCGGGAGACCTACTAAGAAGCCGACGAGGAAGCCAACGAAGAGACCAACAAGGAAGCCAACAAAACAACCTGTCGCTGAACCAACTACTGAGCCACCGACACCGATCCCATCGTCATCTCCAGTCACATCTAGTCCAACTGCAAAACCCAGTGTAAGAACATTTCTTTGGTGTATCTAAGATTTCATGACTCGTTTTGAATCTTTTGGACTTTACTTCTCACATCTCCTTCGTGTGATCACCATCATTCAGTCAGCACCCACTGTCCGTCCAACGTTGTCTCCAACAGAAACGGCCAGTACTGTCTTCGACGATTGCCCTCCGGAGTACTCCTCATCAAAGTCATACGTCTCAGATATGCTCGCTACCAAACCAGGGACAGGAACTGTGGGAGTATATAAGTGCCAAAGCAACAGATGCAATGCATCAGGCGATCAATACGCACCTGGTGGCATCTACGCCAGTTTAGGAGGGTGGATAAAAATCGGGATTTGTGTCGCAACGTCTAAACCTACACCTCGGCCAACATCCAGCCCGTCATCAGGCTCTACGCCTCTGCCGACTGTTCCCCCTGTAAGAAAAAAACCTTCTTTTCGAAGCTGTTCAAGTGAATTTTCGTGTTCATCTATGAGCTCACTCTTTTGTCCCTCTACCAGTCCACCCAAGTTCCAACGAACTTGAAAATAAATAAATCATAGCAAATATTTATATTATGGATCTTTACAAGATATATGTGACTCTACATACAATTCATAGCATTCCACAAGACACTCAGTGCCAAGATGTTATCCCGTTGATCGCCCGCTACTCCTCGCGTTTCCTCTTCCTCCTCTTCTCCACGTTATCCTTATGATTCTGAAGAATACGAAGCTTGGCCTCATTCATAGGCGCTGTCTTTGCAAAGTTTGAGGGTACTCTCTTTACCAGTCTGGTAAGGTGACGTGGTTTGATACCTTCATTGAAAGCAAAGTCATCTTCCCTCCAAACGCCAAACGTGACGCCCGATGAACCCATTTGATCAATGTCTTCCTTGTCATCGTCTACCACGCTTCCATTTCCTCCGCCCGTGGAGTTCAGCATGCACACATTCTTCTGATTGTATAAACAGCCACGATGATCGTTGATACATTCAAGACCTGTCATGCATAGGTTCTCCTCCATACGGAAAGCTTCCTGTTGAGTTCGAAAGAAGAACGCTTTCGTCATGTACATGGGTCCATTGCATTTCTGCGTTGGCTTGCCATGTTCGTCAAGCCTAGTCAACTCGGATTTCTGAAAATGATATCCATCAGGTCTGATAATGACGTTTGCGCGTTCAGCAGCATGAATGAATCCAGTGTCTTCGTCGTATTTGACACGATAGGAAATCGGACCATTGAGCGTTGTCTGGATAGCCATACCAGTCCCCTTCCAGAAGTAAACAGTGATGAGAAAATCTGGATAAAGCCTCAGAAGTAGCTCAACGCCGCTCAAAATAACCGATTTGATATCCTCGATCACATCAAACTTCAGGTTGGTAAACAACGCTTGGAGTTGATCCTGATTATCTTGTCGAAACTTCAATGACGTCTTCCATGCTAAAAGCAACAACGTGTTCTTGTCGTCCTCCATCCTATCGGTGTATTCCTCGAGTGCATCTTCGACGTACTCCTTTGCTGTTTCTTTGTCACGAAAAATGCCAAGTTGGATGGTTTTACGGGGAATCACATCCTTCAATGCCGCCAAATAATGGACAGTTCCTCTTTTAGTGAAAGGTTTGATGTGATGATCGATTGCAAGGGAAAGTTTGTTGTAGAGGCTCATGCTGGCGAGGCTTCTCTTCACTTGGGCGAAACGATCGTTGATTGAATCCCTGCCCCAACGACCTATCGCACTTATCTTGTCCAAACTGCCGAGCCTCTCAGCCTGCCTGAGCAGTTCAGCGTTTTCCTCGTCTGTCCATGCTGTTTTCGTTCTCTGTGTCGCCATGGTTTTGTCGAAGTCAATTCGAAGTGATGGGAAGTTGTGTTCGAAGTAATGGGATGTTATGATGGCCTGGCAGCGGCAGCGCCTACTTGGCGGTTTCGTGGTTCGTG
>JALLBE010000748.1:0-13783 GCA_036939795.1 Thalassiosira mediterranea
CTTCAAATTGAGAAGCCGGGGAATGGCAATCGGCAAAACATATTAATTCCAATTTCTAATATGATTTCCCAAAATTTCTATTTTAGATTGACGAAATTTGGCAGGAACCCGGAAGTGTGCGAAGCAAACCATCCATACGGTATGTATGTAATAAGAACCAATTAAAAATAAATTCTTTTCCATTAAAAAGTTACATACTCCTTGTATCTTGAAAGGTGATGGCAGATGGCGGGACGATGGATACAGTTATAATGTATTGTAAATGTTTTATTTTTAAATAAATTAATTAAGTGATACCTTTGCAACGAATAGTATAACTTAAAACATAAAGTTTAAGTAACATATTTAATAAGAAACATTTGAGCTATGCTACCATATGGCCTCATTTTTATTCTGTCTGTGATGTTCTGAACAAAGCCGCCACAGCAAATCAGCGCAACAAGCTTTCGCTCGCCACTCCAGCCATCCAGCGCTCCATCCATCACAATCCAACACCCAACTGCTTCATTTTCTCTTGCATCGCTCGGTCGGCAGGACGAATCTCTCGGCAGACTCTCGGGGACGGGGGACGGACCGAGCGAGAACAGAGCGAGTGTCTGTATCTAGTCTTCTGCAACCTGCCGACCATGGGGGACCGTGCCCTATGCCGTGCTTTCGTCGGGGGCATCGCCCTTCTAAGCAGCTTGGCAGTTGCGTCAACGGGCATTGGCCCTATTCATTCGCCGCTGGTGCCTCAGTCGTCCACATCGACATCGGCGACGAAGAACCGAGGCCATGCATCAGTCGCCTTCGCGACGGGTTTGCGATCGTCTCGATGTAGCCACAACTTCCGCGTCCCCTTCCCCAGAAAGCCTGGGCCGTTTGCTTCCCTAAACCAATCACCCCATCATCCAATCGGGGTTGTGGCAGCGGCCGCGACTGGTAGTGGCGACGGCAATGAGGCCAAGAGCCAAGAACTCCTGACACCAAAAACCTTTGCTGACGCCACGTCGGCGGAGCGACAGGTGAACGACACCATAGCCCACGCTGCCTCAATGGCCTTTGGCTCCACAGACTTCGCTCACGAACCCCACCTCTCTCCCGAACTGGAGGACGTAGAGGCTGCGTACGAGGTGGCTTTGCTCGCCAGCGCAGCTCACGAGCTAGCGGACGCGGCCGAGAAGGAGAATCGTCAGAGTAAAGCTGCCATGATGGAGAGGGAGAGGGAGCTCGAGTGGATCCAGAAGGCAGGGGACAAAGGCGAAGGACAGGTTGTTAAGGAGACCAAGGAAGATGAAGTTCTGACGCCCGAAATGTATGCCGATGCCAGATCTGCGAAGAACCGGGTCAAAGGTACAATAATGCAGACCGCTTCTCAGGCATTTGAATCTACAGACTTTGAGCATGAACCTCATCTCTCTCCAGAGTTAGAAGATGTAGAAGCTGCGTACGAAGTCTCCCTGCTCGCCAGCGCTGCACATGAGCTTGCTGATGAAGCCGAGAAAGAGAATAAACAGAGCAAAGCCTCAATGTTGGAGAGGGAGCGAAAGCGGGCTTGGGTGCAGAAACACGGCAAGGACGGCGAGTTGGTGGCAGCTACTATGAAAGCCATGAAACAGGAGATGTTTCAAAGAACGCTACTGGAGGCAAGGATCGCCAACGACGCGAAAGTGAAAGGCAGCTCTATGGATCTGCAAGTTAAGGAGGAGGAGTGGATGGGAAGCGAAGTTCGTGCTGCATCGATGGGAGGGCCAGAATATTTGCCATTCGATGAGGCGGGACCTACTGCATCTGCAGCAGCGGCTCATGCATTGGCAGAAGCAAATGCAGAGCCAGAGTCTTCCCACACAAAAGCTGGTACAGAAGCTGATGGAAATGGTGCCCCCCCAGCCATTGCTGCCTCGGTCATAGCAGAAGCAGCTGGGCGTATGATAATGGGAGAGGATCTTGCCATGTTTGAGCACGCTCCTAAAGTGGGACCAGCTGCAATAGATGAAACCAAACAACCCAACGAGAAAGATGACGAGCCTTCCGGAGCTGGTCAGTGGAAGAAGGAGTATGTGAATGATATCAGAGAAGTTGTTCAGGCAAAAGCTACTGAATATACCAATGAAATAAGGTCATCTCGAAGTGGCGACATCACAGATGTTGATGTCTCGAGTACAACACCATCGAAGGATCTCGATGCAATTCATTCTGATCCAGAAAACACTGGGGTCATGAAGAGAGTTTTTAAGCATGGGATCCTTGATAGCATTCGTCAGCGGCGAAGGTTCCTGGTTGTAACACTTGCTGTGGTCATTGGCAGAAGATTATTCCTGGCATATATTGGAAATGCTTCACGTTTGCTTTGATAGTAGGACTAGGAGAAGTAGGCGATGAATCAGGATATTTGTTTGAATGTATAAGTTAGTGATGACAATGCTCCATTTTGCGTTATTCTGCTTCTTTCACTTCATGCCTTTTGCAGCTTGTTTAGCAGAGGGTACCATTCTTTAGGAATGAATACGAAAGTGGAATAGACCCAAAGGCAACTTGCAACAGCCGGAAGAACGACATCTCGTGCATCAACTTGGTCTTGTTCCACCACTACACAAATGATTCAGAAAACAGCGATGAGCTTCAGGTATGTGCTGGCATGATGGTCGTTCAACACAAATGAAACCAACTGACCTCTCATAATCCAAGTTCCCAAAACACCACCCCTGTATGCATTAGCGATACAAGTGAAAGGAAATATCAACCATTTGCGACGATCTCCAGCTAGGGTTATGATGCATTCACCCGCAATCTGTGCCTGGAAAATGAATAGATGTGAAGCCAAGAGGTGCCCGTTTTTCAAAGTATCCGCCTTGTTCAGAATGCTTTCAATGATAACCAACCACGGGATGGCAATGGTAAATATTACTTCGAACATAGATAGTGTGGCAAAGATTTCCCTGAATCGTTTCGACGATATATTCCGAGCTGGTGATTCAAAGAGTGCGAAAAATATCACCAGGAGGAGCCCAACCCGACACACTTGATAATCACGATGTGGGATCTCCTCTCGAAACAAAAGGTCTGAAAAAATAATGAATTGTTCAAGGCAAACAGTCGTTTTGGTACACGAGACATAATTTATGAAAATCCTTGAGCGAGTCTAAGTTTGCCAAGTTATGTACCACTTTCACTGACTTACAGAGAATCAGGTCCTGTGTTGTGTCAATTGTGTGAGTAGGCGGAGCACAGCAAATAGAGGACGGCGAACGTCTGATATCTAATGATGTTACTCACGCCAAAGCTGAACCCAATCAACAGCTTACAAGCGCGTGATGGGGATAAATCCTCCGAACGTGTGGCACCACTTTTGCCATCTATTTTGATTTTATCCATCCTTTCTACTTCAGTCATAATTCCATGTCAATAATGGCCATGGGCGAGCGAGAATGACAAGTCATGAGCTGTCACGAGCACCATCATGCTTTCAGACCAGCCAGATAGATTCACTTGATGTGAGCAAAGGCACTTTGTTGTGGGTCTAAGTGATGCTGCTGCTGCATGTACCCAAGGATGATGTATGAGAAGCCTGACCAAAGGTATCCTCGAAAGAATTTAGCGATATCAAGATACCTCTCAATAGGTATGTGGTTTGGAACTTACAGTCTGTTTTGGTCTGTTCAACCTTGATTTGATGTGGTGTTTCGTCCGAATAGTCCTGACAAACAGTAAGATATGTATCGTACTGGAATTTGAAGAGGGAAGGACAGACTGTAAATACCAAGAAATCGATTATTTAGACATAGTGTCGCCAAAACTCGAGGGATTCCCTACGGATCGAAGGACGAGAACCCCTCTTTTGATCTGAGTGCCTCACTCGCTCTCGCAACTCCTCGAGAGTCCTCGAGGATGTATGGGCGGGCGGATCCCCAGTAAGTAGACCAGTAGTCTCTCTAGAGCGGTGGCATGCAAACGTGACACCGCGCAGCGTGTGTGAACATGACCGTTCCCGCCCCGCACTACGAATGAACCCGGCAGCTCCACCTACCTACAATGCCCGATATGTGACAACTTACTGCCGTCACGCACCGGGGTCTCTCGTCTCTCTCACTGGCTCGCGGGGCACCAACCTACCGCAAGTGATGAGAAGAGAGAGCGCTGGCCTGTTCGCACGTGAACACTTTGCTCATAAAAAGACATTATTCATCCGTATCTTACAAATACGTGTCACTGCCACCATCAAAGCTAAGTCAGGAATATACTCCTTTTGCCACACCGAAAAGAGCGTTAACATTGCAGAAAACGATATCATGTCACCAGCCTATGAACGGAAGCGAAGTTCGGAGGAGTCACCCCAACCGACGAAACGGGAAAAGCTAGATCCGGGTATCGAATGCTACTTTAATGAAGATCCAGACGTCCACGAAGAAGCCGTGGACTTTGCGATGGATCTGCTACAACAGGAACACGATAAACATGATGCCAAATACCAATCCCTTGAGTTCTCAGTTGCCCCTCATCGAAGCTCCATCGGCTTGAGATCGAGTGAGTTCACCAGTCAGATCTGTGCAACAGTCAAGGCGTGCGAACTTCCCGATGGGGATGCATTCGCTCGCGCGTCGGTGGATATCGTTGTAGCACTCGATGTCAGTGGATCAATGGTGAGCGAAGACGTGCCAAAGATAATATCACTCGTTAGAGTACATCTACTGACTCCGCGGCATCTACTGTGATAGCGCGTGGAAAAGCTCGATCTATGCAAGAAAACCCTGAACCTCCTGTTGAGAGAGCTTCACCACAACGATCGTTTCTGCCTCATCTCTTTCTCAGACGAGGCCAAGATCGAAGTGCCGATGCTAAAAGTTGACGACGAACAGAAACTAAAAGCCATGCACACCAATGAGCACATGCATGTTCGTGGGCGTACGAATATCGCTAGTGCTATCAGTCTAGCTGCACAAGTGGCAAACGCTGTAAAGGTGCGAAGATTCTGCCCTTTGACTCTATCATGCGCGTTGCCATCAACAGGTTCTCAATCATTGCTCCCATCCAGGTTCCAAATAAAGTCAGATCAGTCTTTCTTCTCACTGATGGGAATGCAAATGTTGGTGAGTTGTTTCTTTCATGGAGAGATGAGAACGAGGGATCCTGCGATGGCCCTACGATGACCAGATCCTTTTGCAAATCAGCTTATCATTGTCTAATCAGGAAGTGCCAAACTGACGTCATCTGCATTTGATCTTCAGGCTTCACTGATGTAAAAGATTTAGTGGAGCTGACAGGGATCTTCGTTGAAAATGGTCACAACCCTCACACACCGCCGATCAGTCTCCATACATTCGGTTATGGTCCCGAGCCATCTAGCGAAATGCTCCTTAGCATGGCACAAGTGACTTCTGGAGGCAGCTTTTACTCGATTCGAAATAATAGCCAAGTCGGTTCAGCGTTCGGGGATGCCATAGGTGGAATTCTCAGGTACGATACTTGTCTGTGGCTGCATCGTATTATGAACCCCATCAGAACGAACGTTCTCAATCAATGTTGTACTCGCAGCGTGGTTGCACAGAATGTTAACATGACCATAAGTATTCCAGAGGAATCGGCAATACTAGGTGCCGAGATCATATCAGTCCACCACGATAAATCAATCGAAAAAACTGAAGGCGTATACCAGATTGCTCTGGGAGATCTGTACGCGGAAGAAACCAGGTGCGATACTTGTCTGTAGGTGTATCATGTTATGAACCCCGTCAGAACAAACGACCTCAATCAATTTCGCACACACAGGGATATCGTGTTCGAAGTGACATTGGCATCTCCAACGACTTCAACAGAAACAGAGCCTCTACTTTGTCATGCTAATGTTGAGCTCTCATATGTGGACACAATCAAGCATACTATTATCGGCCCTTTGAAGTGCAGGGCAGTCATCGGAAGGCCCAATAGCGATTATCTTGGATGGCCAAACTCTTATGTAGCTGCACAGTGGATGAGAGTGAGGACTGCAAAAGTGATTTCAGAGGCTGAACGGCTTTCAAAGTTAGGTGAGTTGGATCAAGCAAAAAAGGAGCTTGACAGCTGGCAGGCAAACTTCTTGAAAGAAAAGTTCGAGCTTGGAGAACTGTCAACAACAGAGAGTGGTCTCTTGGACCAATTATTTGTTGATTTGAAGGAATGTTCCGATATGCTGGAGGGTGCAGAGTACAATCCATACGTTGAGAATGAACTGGGTGTACGGATGCAGGTAGGTCCACATCGCGGGTCACTTGTTCTCCAACCTCATTATAGCTCACTTCACAATCCTTCTTCATTTGCTCTTCAACAGGCACACTTTTCACAACGCTGTTCGGTGCCTATTGGGAAGACAAGTGTGTATCGGACAGCGGCGAAGTCGTTGCGAGCACAGACATTCAACCAGAGGGTATCGTAAAACGGCTTTTCATGTTTGCTTTTTACATAAATATATCAACCTGAACATCAAAAGAAGGACGACACGAATGGACGCGAGTATCGAGTATGAAGAAGGCGATGAAGTGCAAATGAGTGGACATCATGGAAAAATACTTTGTTACGTATTCAGAATGAAATCTAATTAAGTTCCAGTCTAATACGATACGCCATCTCTCCGAAGAATATCTCAGTCAATACAGTACAGAGTACCTCGTAGAGAAACTAACTGTTGTTGAGACGTACGGGCCTTAGATCCAAAGGCAATGGGCGCCATGGAATCCGAGTGGTATGAATTATCGAGGAGATGGTGTGGCATAGCATTGGACTCAACGGTATTGTTCTCTACCTGATTCCCAAGGAAAGATTACACATGAACTTCGTCTAGAGTGACTGTTTTGGCGGTTCTCTTCGTTAGACAAATGATTCAATACTTAGTTTGCAGAACCACACATTGAACATGTCAGTTAGACAATGAGTTGGACCCCCTCAACCGTTGTTGGCGACAACGCGCTCTGCGCAGGCAGCGCAAAGATGCCAGTGCGTAGGTTTACATTGAGCATAGCAGGGAGACCATCGCGATCACATTTGAAGAGGTAATCCGTATGCAATGCGCTTCCGTTGCTCAAACTACTGCACCAAAGCCCGCGTCCAAAGCGCTCGAAGCAAATATTTGCTCTCCCGGATCAAGCGGATTGCCTCTACCATCTAGGTTGAGTAGCAGCAAGATGAAAAAGATGCTGACCAAAAAGTCTGGCCCCGGGAATGGGAGGCCACCTCTCTTCAGGAGTAGAAAGACGAACGGGAAGTCGTCCGGAAAAGAACTCCTCAACAACAACATTCTCACAGAAAGACCATCAGACGATCGATCCACGCACAGTCGCCGTGACAAGCTCAAGGAAAAGATGTCCAAGCCTTTCCAGTATCTGCAGAAAAAATACAGCTCATCTCATTCGGTCGCTGACAACTCTTTGATTCTTGCCTCCCCGACTGTTTCATCTGGTGGTGGAGACGGTGCAGCGCAAGATCAGCATGATGCGGTGGGTGGAGCAGGGATGTTTGGAGTGTGCGGGCATGTAGCAGCAGAAAATATGACTCCTCGCCCTGAGACTCCACAGGAGGATGGCCGTTTTGAGAGCCTGCAGAAACAGGTCGACGGATTGCAAAAACAGGTGCATGCTTTGAATGAAGAGCTCGACACCGTCTACATAGAGAGGGTAGACGCAGTCTCTAGGTTGGATAAGATGATGAAGAGCTCGAAGAAGACCAAGAACGTTTTGGATCTTGAAGAAGAGCTCGCCGAGGTTAGAATGATATTGACAGCGGACTTGTCCGATGTGACTACATTCACTCAATCAACTCTTCGGCCATTCTACAAGCGGCTGTGTTACTCATGTGCCGGTGCTGGAGACAGCTACTAGGCATGAAGGTTCTGGTGTATGTTCATGGAGGTCGTGACAGTAATCTCACTGGGTATCTGACGCGGCATGTGCGCGAGGGTTGTTCGAGTCCCATACTTCAACTTTTGGTTGTCGGTTCTATTAATATTATCTGTCTAATGAAGCTTGCCAACACCAAGATACCAAGTGGAGACGTTTAGTCTATTCAATATGTGCAGTACTATACCAAATCTGATTCGTCGATACCAGCCATGATCTCTCCTACGTCAAGTCTCAACGCCTTGCAAGACGTGTCGATGTGCTGAGGTGCGACTCATGAACTCGCAATCTTCAACACTCCAGAGCCTATTGATAGCAACAACGAACAAGATGGACACGAAAGCTTTGAATGCCTGCCGTTTCATCTCTCACCACTGAGTTTGGAGAGTGAGCGCTGGCAATCCATTTGATGGCGTTTCTTGAGTATCCCCAGCTCTGGCTTTGAGGTCGCCTTTTTTCTCTCCAAGGGAAGCATCACGAGCTAGGATCTTATCAAACTCCCTCCCATCCTTGAGCATTTTGGCAGTCTCTGACACTTGAACATCCTTTTTCAGACCCCGCTCAATCAGCAAGCTATCAGGCAAGTACCTCGCTAAGATATTCTGCTCCAGATCTTCAATGATCTCCGACTTGTATGTTGTGAAATCTTTCTTGACGTCCCTGATGATGTCAGCGCGCAACTTGTCCAATTCTTTTCTCGAAGAATCCAATTTGCTCGCCTTGAGCTTCCTCTGCAATTCTTTGAGCTACGGGTTGTATTGGACAGATGTGGACTAATGAGATAGATGAAACAAAGATGGCAAGTAAAATTACTGACAGAGGCCTCTCTCACCTGAGAATCATACAACACTTCCAACTTCATGTCACCATCACTTTGCCTCTTGTCCACAAATCTCTGGAAGTCTTTGTACGTGGCTTCGTCAACCTTGAAGTTATCCGTTAACTCGTGGTTCTTGCTCCACTCGGCGGCGTAGTCCGAATAGGCACCCGAGTTGAGCAGGATGATTTCCAAAGGAGATGCCTTTTGTGGCTCAACTTTGTAATCAACCTCCACGCCACCACCGTCCTTTACCTGGCGCCCATTAGCGGTGTAGAAAACTGTACGGTCCTTGTCGGCCACCTTCTTTGACTTGTATTTGGCCCCACCATTGGCCCCATCAGTGGATGAACCTTCCTCGTAGACAGTGCTTTGAATGCAACGCCCACTTGGCGTGTAGTACTTGGCGACAGTGTACTTCAATGCTGAATTGAAGGACACGACATGTGAGTAGGCGATTCGTGACATGTTCTTATCAAATATTACGTCACCAACAGAGAAAGAGTGTTGATGGGCTACGTACCAGTCTGGTATGGCAAGTCCTGGACATTCTGCACGAGTCCCTTCCCAAACGTTCTTCCCTTGCCAACAACCAAGCCAACGTCAAGGTCCTGCACTGCCCCAGTGACAATCTCGGCAGCGCTAGCAGTCTGCTCGTTCACCAACACCGCGAGACGTGTGTTGGGGCTAAGAATGGGGTCAACTTTGCTACGGTAGAGGGTCTCTGGGAAGCCTCTACCCTTTGCAGAAACGATATCAGAGCCCTTTGGCACCAAAAGCGTGGCCACGTCGACTGCAGAGGTAAGGAGACCACCAGGGTTGCTGCGCAGATCAAGCACGAGGCCCTAACAACCAAAAGAAGACATGAGCTAAACGCATAGGAATCAAGCTCTCACAGCACTCCCTAAAGATTGACCGACGGCTGCTTACCTTCAGCATGGTGGGATCACTCATCACCATGCCCGTCTCCTCCGTTGCGCCACTATCACGCATAGCGATTGCCTGCGCGCCATGTTGCAACGCCCGGATCGCGAATCGAACTTCCCTACCAGCGTCGTTGGCGAAGCCGCTCAGGTCGATGTATCCAATGCCATCACGTGGGTCCCCAACGAAACCTGGAGCAGGGAGAAATGCAGTAGAAAGAATGGGGGAAACACCACTGCATTAGTGCAATCGATTGAAAAGGGGTCAAAGGAAGTCACCACTTGTAACTCACCAAAGTATTTGACGTCAGGGATGCGGACTACCGCCCTGTTCAACGTGATGGTCTGTGGCTCATTCACCTTGCCGCCCACGCCTTCACGCAGGAAGGTGATCGAGACAGGAGTATCAGGCTCGCCGCGGAGGTGATTCCTTACATCCTCCACAGAAGTTGTCGGCTTAATCTCCCAGTCGTCGATGGATAGGAGCTTGTCTCCCACGCGCATGCCAGCGTCGTACGCATATCCTGCAGTTCGAAGTTAAGTTTGCACAAGTGAGAAAAAGCACGAGATATCACGCAACATGTCTTTCGAGACCGATGCATTCCTCCCGACATTGATGCGATGATGCCTCCGAGGCAACCATCGATCCAAGCCCAATGCTCTCCGTGAACCACAAGAAGACATCACTGGCAAGCAGATATAATGGTCATATCTATGGAGTTGTTCCTCACGAAATCTTCAACACCGCTTTAATCTCGCCCTCCTCTTTGGAAAACTCGCAATTGTATCACCAACAGCATGGTGCTCACCTTCAAAAGCCGACACCACGCGAATGCCGTCCTCCATCTGCCTCTTCCTGGCCCTCTTACGCTCCATCTCGTCCAAATCCAAATCCTCGTCATCGTCGCCGGCGGCCACCTTGTTGTTCCTCTCGAGCTTCTCCTTCAGCGATCCGGCGTCCTTCACTGCCACTGGGGGCGCGGCGGTGTCCATCTTGGCGCCGTCGATAGCTCCGGAGGATGGCTCGATCTTCTCCGCAACGATGTCGTCTCCGGCATCGGCATCGGCTTCTGCCAAGTTCACCCCCCCGCGGATCACCAGTCCCACGCCGCCGTAGCGTCCCGTGACGCTCTCCTCCAATTCCCGCGCCTCGGATCTCGACTCGAACTCCGTGTACGGATCGAGGCTGGCGGTCATGGCCTTGACGCCCGTCTCGAAGAGCTTCTGCACATCGACATCGTCGACGTAGGCCTCGTTCAGATCGTTCAGTATGGTCTCGAAAAGAATGACGGGCTGGTTGACGTTGTTGACGAATTTCTGCTTCGCGTCCCTATCCCTGCTCGCGACCTGACCGCTGCTGGTTTCGGGGACGTACTCGAAGGAGTCGAACGCCTCGTAGTAGTCGGCCAGCAGGGGGAGGAAGAGGAAGCCGAGCGTGACGGCCGTGCCGGCCAGGAAGGAGGGGAGGGCGACCTTGAGGAAGGAGACGGATTTGGCGGCGAAGGTCTCCTCCTCTTCCTCCATTTCGGGTTCGACGACTGCCTCATCTTCTTCCTCCTTTTTGTTCATCCCGAAGAAGTAAAGCGAGGTGGAGGGCATCCTACCGGATCGCCAGATGGGTCTCTTGCGGTCATCGACGAGGGCAACGTCGGACGTCGGCTTCAGCGGAGATGCGACATTGGGACTGCGACGATTGTTGGAGAATGATGTCGGCCGGAACGCCGACGAGGACGGAGACGAGGCGAGGATGGCGAGGGCGGCGAGCGCCGCCGCCCGACGACGGCCGTGGCGGGACGGCGAGCCTGCTGGTCGATTGCAGCACTTCATCTTGCGCGCGGTGGAGAGGTGCCGCTTTTGGAATTTATGAGCCAATGCGGGCGGTGAGGGCGAATCCGCGCGCGACGATGTCCGTCGAGAGAGGGGCGGGAGAGAGAGGCAACGACGTCGGACGATGGCGTGCAAACGGATCGGGCAGACGGCGCGATGGGACAGCAGGCGAACCAGGCGAGCAATGACGGATGATTGACGGCAGCGACGATGCGTCGATCCGTTGGCAATGTTGTTGTTATGAGGGATGGCGGCGGCGGCGGCGGCGAACGGCGTCGAGCGTCGACGCCAAAAGTCTCATCGACATCGATGCCACCGTCGCATCGGCAGATGAGAGGAGGAGAATTTCTGACCCAGTTCGGCCATCTGCGGAAGCAAGCAGAAAACAACACGGGGCGAGCACGCGACGGCACGGCGATGCCATGTGGCGGTGCTGAGAGCACACTATCAGACCTTATTCCTTCTATCTGTATGACAATGTGGAACCGATAACATCCGCAATCACTCCAGGTGATGGTGTGAACTCAGGTGACATTGTTTTTTGGACACAAGATATGAACGAAGCTGGGGTCATAAGATAAAATATTTTTGAGATGAATGGGGTGACATTAAGTACAGACACAGGGGGCACCTACTCACTAGGTATGTATGCGATCTATCATTCACAACGAAAAATTAATATCTGTAGCCCCCTGCAACTCTCCCACAACCACAACTCGAAGACCATGATGGCGGCCAATGACGATGACGCCGGCGCCTCGTCCTCCGTCGCCGCCCCGGCTCAACACTCGTCGCCGAGCGATGTCGACTCCGACGCCAGTCGCGGCCCCGACACCCCGCGAATGCCGCTCTCGATCGAGCAGGGCCCCGACCACGATCACGACGACGACGATGGCCCCCATCACTCGTCTCCATCGTCGTCGCCGTCGAACGACCTCACCCTCCTCTCGGGGGCGATGCTCCTCACCGCCGAGTGCATGGGCACCGGCATACTCGCATTGCCCGCCGACGTTTCGTATCTGGGGTACGGATGGGGCATCTGCTTCTTGTTGCTCAATCTGCCCGTGAACCTGTACGCGGGCACGATGTTGGGAAAGGTCGCCGGGTTCGTCGAGGGACGGTATTCGTCCGTCGATGCGGTGGCGGCGGCGACCGAAACCGAAACGGGCGAGGCNGAAGAACCAGGTGGGGATGACGGCCCGGGCGGTGCCGGCAAGACGGGAATCGCCCAATCCGGCGGGGGCAAAAGGAAACGGAGACCGAGGAAGGGCTATTTGAGCGTTGACGCCGCCGACGAGAACGGCAGCAGGGACAATGATGATCCGAACTGTTTCACCGAAGATCACAATGTGAACGCCACGTTCGACGTCATCGGCCTATCGTCGGCCCTGTTCGACAACGGAGGACTCTCCGTCATCGAAAATGAGGACGGCACCAAGCGAGGCGATCGCATCCATCGTCGCCACCCATTCGCAAAAGTGGTCCTCGCCGTCTTTTACGTCAACACCTTCCTAGTGCTCGGAAATTATATCTTGGTCATGTCCCACGCCGTCTCGGCGATGGCGGGGGAGGACAATCTATGCATACCCGCCGCGGGCATCATCGCCTCGACGCTCATGTTCGGTCTGGCCCAGCTTCGTACCATGTCGGATCTCGGCAGGGGCGTGAGCGCCGCGAGTTTGCTAGCGCTGCTGATCGTGGTCGTGCAGTGCCTGCACTCGCTCCGAAACGAAGCGGCCGACGACGGGAGCGGCGGCGAGAACGAGATGATGGAGGAGGACCTCGAGGAGATCGCGATGTACACGCCGACCGAGGCCGCGCTCGCGAAGATGGGATCGCTGGGCTCGATTTGCTTCGCCGTGGGATCGCAAAAGTTGTTGCTCAACGTTCGACACGAGATGGTCGATCGATCGAAGGCCGCCCCAGGCGCGCTCTCCATGGCCCTGTCGACGTTCGGGATCGCATACGTCGCGGTGTGCCTACTGGCGGGACCGAATCCACCGTCGTTTCTGTTCGACGCCATCCCCCCGGGGACCATGGGGAGACGCGTCGCCGGATTCCTGCTGTGGGCGCACGTGGCGGTGAGTTACGCGATCAACAGCCAGGCGCTGTGTAGCTCGTTGGATCGGATTGGGGGCGGCAATCACGTGAAATTCCTGGGGCTTGGACAGCGAGATAAGATCAGATGGGGGATGCTAACGGCGGTGGTGGCAACGTCGTCATATGTTGTGGCAAATGCAATTCCCTTTTTCAAGGTGAGATATGATTCGTGCTGTCAACATGCAGATTCTTTCCACCATTTAATAATATCACCACACTAACATGAACATTATATTACTGTAGGATTTGGTAGCCCTTTGTGGTGCCGCGGT
>JALLBE010000749.1:0-14727 GCA_036939795.1 Thalassiosira mediterranea
TGACCAGGTCGAGTGCAACTACAAACTACACCGTTGTTGCTCACGATAGACGATACCCAATTCGAAATTCAATTATGTATTATGCACGTGAATTTTTCGACCAACCTGACACCCGCCCGACCCCAAATCATTCCCAACTCGGGTACAACATTGCATCCAAAAACTCCCGGCACGGGGCACATAGCACGGGGGCAACGGCGGCATCCACGGAGCAAGACTACGATATCAACGGCCAGCCGAGGACGACCGACGACCGACGTCGGACGAGACCGACGACCTGCCCGCCGGCCAGGACCATGTCCGTCGATGCGGCAGTAGTTTCGGACGTGGTCGACAGGACGAAGCGGTTCTACGAGGATCACCCTGAGATCAAGACGTCTCACGGATGGGACGAGCACGTGACTGTCGTGCACGCGCACGCCGTCGAGGCCCTACGATCGCCCGACCCGCTACTGTCGTCGACGGTCGCGGCGGAGATCGAACTCGCGGCGCTATTGCATGACGTCGACGATGGAAAGTACTTCCCCGACGCCCCTCGTGGAGAATATCCCAATGCCAGGGCGATATTGGAGGCGGTGGGCTTGGGACGGGGCGACGAGTCCCACGAGCGAGTGATCAGGATGATTTCCTGGGTGGGATGCTCCGAGAACGGCAACTCAGTCCCCGAGGAGGTGGCGACGACGGGTTCCTACCATCTGCTGATATCTCGTTGGGCGGACAGGCTCGAAGCAGTGGGAGCCAGAGGTGTGGTAAGGTGCTATTGGTACAATCGCGAGCGCGGCCTGCCCCTCTCAAGCGACGAATCCCCGCGGCCAATGACTGAAGCCGAGCTGTGGGAAAAGTACGCGCTGCCCGGTAGGCTCGACGAGTATGTGAAGCGGGGAGGCACGAGCTCTGATATGATCTCGCACTACTACGACAAGCTGCTGCATGTGGCCCGTCCCCCCAAAGAGATAGTATGCAATCCATACCTGGAGCAAATGGCCGAATCGTCCTCGAGGGAACTCGTTGAGGTCTGTCTAAGATTCGGGAGGACGGGCAGGGTGGACGAAGAATACATAAATTCGCTCGCAGATAGAAAAGAACGAGAGGGCTAGTTTCACCTCTTTCCGCGGCGGGGGGGGGTGACAAGTGAATGGTGCATAATACCTTCTTTCTCCACCAAAAAGTCACCCCAACATGACTATGCCGAAATCACCATCCTTTTGACTAAAAAAAGGGCAACGGGCATTGCTCTGTGTTATCTTAAATGCTTGCGGCAAATTGTCCCTGACCATACCGTACTAGAGATGTTGAAGTCATCTTTGACCAAGTGAGCTGGCTATGTGATCCAGATTTACCATTTTGCAAAAAGGTATGCAGAGCTTCTACTCTCTAGCTACTTCATCGTGGGGAACGACCAGTGTGGAACCAAGGGAATGTTCGGTCAGACGTTTTGCGCCTGGGTTCCATGCTGACAGAAGGGCGTGAGTATTCCCCTTGTCGCGTTGCAACGACACTGGTGTATGGGTTGTCGGGGGGACTGTACCACATGATATGGGGAGAGTATCCAAACTTGACATTGCCACCATTATTCTCAATTGGACTAGGGAGCTTAGGGGCACAAGCTGGGTTCGTTCAGATGTGCACACCTAGATATTCGAGATTTACAGTAATAATCAAGTCACACATGAAAATGAATGCATGCTCAACCATGCCGTGGTCTTACCATGTCCATGAGATAGTTTGATAGAGCACACAAAAGAAGAGTCAACGAAGATCAAGTTTGGTGCTCCAGCGAGCTATGAGGATAAGCTGCGCAGAGACAATGCTTACCCGTCGCAATGCAAGATATTACTAATGCATATTTCAGCTTCATATCCCTGCATTTGCTTTCTCATACGCCAAAAGCTGTGAGGATATTAGACTATGTTTTCTATGAAGCTAGGCGGATACAACAATGCACAGGTATCCTGGGTTCTCTTTTGTCGGGATTGATTGAGATGAAATACATTTGGTTCCTGAGAGAAAGAACTTGGGTGATTCCCTCGTCTCGTTGCGACGACGCTAGCGTATGGATTGTGACGACGCTCATATTGGGTACCCGATCGGTCTCAATGTAGCTGTGTCGTCGTCGACTTCAGTGGGAAGCTTTTTGAATCGTTTGATCCCACCATCTTGTGAGATTAGCGTGACTTTCTGCAACACCCCAACGGGAACCCCAGCACCAACAAATGGTACGAAATCACAACATCAGTGTCGCAGACACGATAGATCTTTTGTTCTGCTGGCGCACGATGTCATAGAGAGCAGGTGAAACACAAACACAGACCTGTTTTCAATTATGGTCATCTCTAGAGTGCAAAACAAGTTGTAACAGGACCATAATCATGCGCATGCAGGTTGGTCGAGGTAGCAAACATGTAACCAGCCATTGTTTCATGGATAACCTACATGCCTCGAGCCATATTCAGGGTACCTCCTGTCAACCTTGCCTCTAGACCCAAAGCTCTCACGACCCCGAATCATGTAAGGAGTCCTGCCACTCCTTCTGCCATGGACTCGACAGTTCTCGGGAAGTACACTCTCGAGATATTTGAGTGCCTCGCTGCTCAAGTCGTTGCAGTGATGGCTCCTGACACTGTCATATATTTCAATGCATACTACGGCACTCCAGTTATCCTCACAGTCATCTAGGAGATTGACTCCCACCATATATCCGTCCTGGATTTTCTCTTTGACATCCTGGAAACAGTACTTTGGAGCATACTTGTTACTTTCTAGAACAATGCTGGCGCTGCTACAGTCATCGGTACCCCTACGGCCAGGCCAGCCGTTATTGCTTGTCCAAGGAAATGATGTCTGGCCACGCGTCGGTTTATTGGCGGAAGTACGGGGTTTTGTTCCTCTTCCTGTTGCAACCACACTTTCGTATGGGTTTTCTATACGACAACGCATTTCTGGAGGGCACCCTGTACCTGGGGCGTAGCCAAATTTGACTGTTCCACCAACAAATTCCTTGGGTCGTTTAGGGGCATCATCTGAGCAAATTTCAACGTTCACACTTAAACAGGTAGGAAGAACCATTACGTGTACTGGTATGTGAACAGAATGTAATGCATGATTTTTGTGTGCTCAACAAGCCTTGGACTCACAGTGGCCATCAAGCAGTTTGTACCGGCGCAGATTATCGAGAACATTAATGTAAAATGAATCCAATTGCAGACGAATGCTCACCGGCAAGGGTAATGCCAGATATCAGTAGAAGTGCAAGGGTTAGCTTCATGTTCTTTCCGTCGCTACTTGTTCATCGGGTATGCGGTCAGGTTTTATGTCGTCTCCATCTACGTGCTCAACTATTGTCCTTGGCTCAACATGCATCATGGCAAGTTGCATTCTTGTCTGGTGGGATTGAATGGGTTTGTCAGGCAGATAAGTGGGAACCGTGAAAAGAACTCTCCAAAGAGGACTCGCAGTCTTATTCTATCTATGCTCTCTCTCAGCTTGCTCTCAGTGTTGGTACACTGTAGAACAATTTCATTGATCTCTACATAACACTTCCCAAGAGGTGATTTAACAAATGGACAGGTCCTCATAGACTCCACTGCTCTAGAGTGTTAGTTGGAAGTATCTATGAAAAAGGAGGTGGGCGTCGAACATAGCATCAATCGTTGTTGCACAGTCCCTCTCCAAACTTTTATGAAAACAGGCTCCTGAACGACGACACCACCCACCAGACGATGGCCCCGAAGATGATGTTGCGAGAATCCGCCAAAAACCTCAAGTTCACTCGGAATGCAATCTTTTCGTACTGCTGCATTTCTCGGTAGTGCCTTGCCAGCGCGCTATCTTCTCCGCCACCATCGTCGTCAATAGACGTAGTAGGGGGCACCAGGCCCAGCTTAGCATTCAAATAATTTGACAGCCAGACGGTCAGCTCCACCAACGCCGCGACCTCGTAGCTCCGGACGCGCCCAAGCATCGGGTCGCCGACGTAGCGAACGTCCAACGCGTCGCACCTGCGCGTGCCCGCGAACAGCTGCATTTGGCCCAGGTCGGTGAGCATTCCGTCGGCGCCGCGGTCGGGGGCCAGGTGGGAGCCCTCGGGGACGGATTGGGCGCCGAAGGCAGCGGCATCCTTCGAACCCAGGCCGAGCAGGCGCCACAGGCCGGACGCGCGGGCCTCCCGGGGCTCCTCAGGTAGGACCTGGTAGTCCAACGGGAGGTTCACCAAATATCGTACCTGCGACAGCAGCGCGTCCAACGCCGCCCCCTCGCTCCCGCCCACCTTCCCGTCGAACAGGGCGTTCATCCTGTCCTCCATCCTGTCGAGGAAGTCCATCGCCGCCCTGCGCTTGTGATGCTGCCCGAACGCCTCCTCGAGAAGGTTGGTCGCGTCGAGCTGCAGCTCCGACAGCCTCCACCCCTCGGGCGGGCGGGATCCTCCCAAGTTGACGCCGTGTTGGTCGAACAGCGACCGGGTCAACGAATCGGCGCGACGACCCGAAACGCCGTTCAGGACATTGACCACCGGCCTGCAGTACACCCGCATAACGCGCTGCACCAACGCAAGGCTGCGCCTGTGCTCGTTCGTCGACGAGAAGTCCAACTCCCTCGCCCGCCTGAGGAAGATGGCCAGCGGGACCAGGTAGAAGTGCGCGTTGGCCGCCACATAGGCCTCCCACTGCTGACCGTACGTGCTGGGAGAATTGGGCTTGGGCGCCACGTACGCCGGGTACAGCTCGCCGGGACCCCTGTGCGAGGAGACCGTGGCGGCGGCGTTCCGCAGGAACTCCCCCGCCGCGCCCCCGCGCCCATAAAGGTCGCCGGCGCGACTGCCCTGCCGCGCCAAGGGGACGTGCCTTCGCTTCATGACGTAGTTCCACGGCTCGAGCCACGCGAGCCACGTCTCGAGCGAGCGGTGGAAGATCGAGGTCCGATCGTGGATGGAACCGCACGCGAGCCCGAGGCGTATGTAGTCGAAGAAGGAGGGCTGCGCGGCGGTGATCGCCGGGGGGAGGCACCAGGACGCGGTCCCCGCGTCGTCGTCGCCCGGGCCGGGGATCGCGCCCGCGCCGCCGTCGCTCACCAGGGGAGGCGCATCGAGGCCCGCACCTCCTCCTCCTCCCCTCTCCTCGGCCTGACGTCTCCGAGCCCTCCCCGAGGCCGCGGCCACCAATTCCCTCGCGCTCACGTCCGACACCAGGTGCCGCGCCAGGTTGAGCACGCCGATCTGCACTGCGGACGGGGGCGGGATGAACTCCCTCCCGATCGGACGGGACAGCTCGAGCGAGTCCCTAAGCGTCGGTCGGAGCGCGATCGGAGCGGCGCCACCGATGGAGGGGGAGGCGGCGCAGCCATCCCGGACGCGACGGTACCGCGCCACAGCATCTGCAGTGGACGGGGCGGCGTTCGGCCCCTCGATCCACAGGAGGATCAGGAGTCGGAGGAACAGCTCGGAGGTGCGGCCGTCCGACTGGATGTCCCCCGGCCGCTGACCGATTTCCGCACCGTTCGCGGAAGCATCGCCGGATGCGCCGTCGAAGCAGTCCGCCCCGACCCTCAGCCTCCCCTCGTCGTACTTTTTCCCGTGGGCCAAATACTTCTTCATGTAATCCGTGTACAGGTGCGAGAACAGCCTCTGGCCGTACGGCGGGGGGACCCTCCGGACGTGCGGGACGTGGGAGTAGCGCTGTCGCCTCTTGGCGTCCTCGGCCTGCTCGGCCCACGACGAGTTGGCGAGGGGGAAGCGCGCGAAGAGGAAGAGGTGGTACTCAATCATGGTCAGCTCGAGGACCGGGCCTTGGTCGGCGGCGCCTCCGACGGCGCCCCTGCCGGGCGTCTGGAACCCGCTGGACATGGTGCTCTTCAGGGGAGACCTGAAGGTCCCCTGCTGCGCGCCCCTTTGAAAGCCGCCCCGCCTCTGCTGGTAGGTCTGCCTCGCGCGGGACTGCAGTTGCAGCTGTTCCCTCGGCCCCGCCGCCAGCAGTCGCATCAAAATCCTCGCCGCATTCTCCCCCCCTCCCGCCCTCGTCGCCGTGGATCGCACCCCATCCTCGGCAGGAGCCGGCGTTGTCGTCGCCGTGCCGCCCCTCGCCCCGAAGCCGCCGCCACCTGACCCCGCCTGCTGCTGTTTCATGGTCTCCCCCTCGATCTCGTCCCACAATGGCGCGAGCCACCTCTCCTCCTCGGCTCGAGTCATCGGATTCATCGTCGTGGGAGCGGCGGACAGAGCCGCGACGGGGAACGGAAATCGCACGGACGGCCTGGCGGCGGACTCGGCCGACAGCGCGTCCAGCAGGGTCGGCTCCGCCGATCCTCCTCCCCCTCCTCCCGGGGCGCGGAGGAGGCGCACGATCGGGTCGCGATCCAGGCTCTGCACGGCGTTGGTGGCGGAAGCGCGCAGTTGAGCCGCGGCGGGGGAGGGAGGAGCGCCTCCATTGTTGGCGCCGCCGGCGGGCGCCTTGGGCGGGGCGGCGAGCGCGAGCCATCCCCCGGGGGCGTGTCGATAATCCCCGACGGTCGGACCGGAGGCGGCCCCGGGAGCCCCCCCCGAGCCCACGGGGGAGGAGTAGGTCGATCCCCCCGGAGAGGTGGTGACCGCGGGAGAAGTTCCCCCGGCAGCCGGCGATGCCCCCGGAGACCCTCCCGGGGTCGCCAATCCGTCCTTGTTCCACGTGCCATAAATGCGATCGGCGATGAGGGGGACGAGCCGGACGAAGCGCTTCTCGGCCTGCGCGCCTCCCGCGGGCAATTCGTCGCGGACGAAGGCCGCGATGGCGAGTGCCTCGTCGTGGGGGGAGATGACGGCGGAGGCGTTCGCGGCGCCATTGGCGCCGTTGCCGTTGCCGGAGCCGGCGGCGAGTGCCTCCTCGAGCAGCATTGCTTCCGTCGTCGTCGTCGCCCGGACGGTGGCGGTCGTTCCACGGTCGATCCTTGCGCGCGATTCGGCCGATTGATGGATGGGGATGGCCGCGCCTGCGGCGATGGCCGTTGTTGATTTGTTGGGTCCTCGACGCCGTTCGCGGGGAGAAAAACGAAATCTTGATGGGCTGACGTGCGAACTTAAGATAATCGATGCGATAATATGTATTTATTAGGACAATAATTTAGATATTTAGAGGGGCATATTCAAAATAAAGGGGGCTATTGAGAATCGCAGAGACAGCCGCGACCATCCATCAAAACGAAAAGCCCGACGTCGGTGAGCGAGCGACCATGGTCGACGACGCCCCCGGCTCCGCCCCCGGCTCCGCCGCCGCGCCCTCACCGGCCGCTCCTCCCGCGCGGTATCACATCCTGGCATTGTACCGCTTCGTCCCCCTCGTCACCCCCGAGGCCGACGATGCGCCGGCTCCTCGCGAGGCCGAAAAAGAAGTTGTTGGCACGATCAACGGCAAGGAGGGGGGTTGCAACGATGGTGCGCCCCGGATATGGGACCGGGCCGCCCTCACGTCCCATCCGGAGCGCCATCCGACGCTCCTCGCGCTCAAGGCGGAGCTTCTGGCCTTTCTCCGGTCCCACGAGGTCACGGGGACGCTGCTGCTGGCTCCCGAGGGGATCAACGGGACCATATGCTATCCACACGTCGGCGACGGCGACAGCGACGGCGAGGATGGAAAGGATGATCCGGTGGCGGCTTTTCTGAAGGCACATCCCCTGTTCGGCGGCCCGAACCTGCGGACGAGGCTGAGCGTCTGGACGGAAGAGGACGGCGGACGGCCGGCCTTCCATCGTCTCAAGGTCAAGATCAAGGCGGAGATAGTCACCCTCGGCCTAGGCCGGCCGGTGATCGATCGCACTCGCGTCGAGCGGGACGACAGGCACGAATCCGCCCGGCTCGCCGACCCGATGGCGACGAAGGGAAGGTATCTCAATCCTTCCCAGTGGGACGAGGCGTGTCGCGATCCGGACGTGCTCGTGATAGACACCAGAAACACGTACGAGATAGAGATAGGGACGTTCGAGAGCGCGGTCGATCCGAAGACTGCGAACTTCGCCGACTTTCCCAAGTATCTCGAGGGATTGGCGGAGGAGTACGACTGGGATGGCAAAGGCGAAGGGGCTCTCGCGGAAAAGGGCGAGGCCGCCGCCGGGGACGAAACGAAACGAAAGAAGATGATGAAGAAGAAGCCCCCGAAGGGCATAGCCATGTTCTGCACGGGGGGCATACGGTGCGAGAAGTCCACGTCGTACGCCATGCAGAGCGGGCTGTTCCCGCGGGATCTGCCGATATATCACCTCGACGGCGGGATACTGGCTTACCTGGACGACGTCGCGAAGAGAAAACAGGATGGTAGCGACGACGACGGCGGCGCCAAAGCGCCGACGCGGCCCAAGAAGACTTCGGATTCCACCTTCCACGGGGAGTGCTTCGTCTTCGACAAGAGGGTGGCCGTCACGGAGGGCCTGAAACCGTCGACGGCGTATGTCTCGTGTCACGGGTGTCGGGGCCCCATGGACTGGCGGCTGCTCGCGTCCGCCGGTGGCGATCGCGACGATAAGGGCGGGGATGATGATGTAAAGCGGCCGGTGCACGAGGCGCCGGGGCGAGCGCTGCGTCGCGATCCGTCGAGCGGAAGGGAGTACCTCCCCGGCCTGACGTGTCCCCGGTGTCACGAATCGACGCCGAGGGAATCCCTGGAGAGGTTCGCGCAGCGCGAGAGGCAGATGGAGATATGCGCGAGGGAGGGCAGATCGCACTTTGAGGACAGGGAGGGACAACTACGGGGTCCAACGAGGAAGGAGGAGAGGCGACGGCAGGCGAAGGTGGGCGGAGGAGGGGACGGGTAGCAACTAGCGACGGTCGTGACTTCTTGGCGTTTTGTTTTTGAGGCCCCAAAGTCTAAAGATGGAACGATGCAGGGTGCGTTGTATGATTCCGTATAAGACAAGGCACCATACCCACCTGTAGAACCCATCTTCGATCTCAAGGAAACTGAAAGCTAGCAGAATTGTAGGCTGGCTAATAATAATTATTGGTGCCAACTTTCTCCATCTTGCTCTTTGATATCCAATGGATATGGTAGCCAATCGAATCCATCAGCCTGGGATGCTGTTGTTTTCTTTCACCATATTTAGATGATATGATTTGTTGATACCATCGTGTTCCCATTACCACCACGGAGCAGACAAGGTGGAAATATCTTCTGTAAATATGGATGGCGCCCGCCAAAGCTTGCGCTCCAATCTCCAGGCAATACCAAGATAGAAAGAAAATAATAGGTCCCTTCTACCTAAGATTATTCCTATCTGGCGAAGGTCCGCTGCGCACCTCCTGTACATGAACACATCCTGAATATCATTCCAGATCCAATTCATCCTTTTCGTCATCATAGGTTCCCCAAAATGCGAGGCTATTTTCGATGTGAGGGAACACAGTCTCCGCGAATAGCGGAAGGATTTCGCCCAACAACTGGTAAGAAGGTTGCACCACAAATTTGATGAATCCGATCTGGGACTGTTTCTTGTCCGTCGTTTCCCTGTCACAGAGAGGAGACACCGGCAGCATAAGGGATACCTCTCTCTCCCCCTGAGAGTAACTCTCTTCTAATATCCGATCCGCCCATTCTTCGAACAAGGGGAAGGGCTTTGCAGGGTTCGATATGTCAGCCTGATGCAGAAGGAAACACAACATGTCCATTGATGGATCAAAATTCACCCCATCATTGTTGTATGGTTGCAGCCAATCTGCCGCTGTCTTGTCTTTCAGCATCTCCTGATGTATACCCATTTTCTTCAGCAGGGCAAAATGGTGGGTCATATCTGTTTCTAAGACCGACCTGACGATGATGGAGCGAGCCCGAGAAAACTGCTCTTTGGACAGACCACTCAAAATATCAACGGTAAAATCTTTGGCGGTTCCCAATATCTTTGAGAAGAACCAGGTGATGCTGTAATTTTCAAGAACTGCGACATCATTGTACTGGATGGCCAGCTCTGAACGCGAGTTTATCTGAAAGTTGTTGTTGAGCCCTGGGTGCTTCACATCATGTATGGCGGAGGCCACCAATATTGAAAATATATCAAGAGGTGATGATGCATAATCCTTGCCACCAAGCTGAAGCATGGTGTTCAATGTCTGCAACACATCAGCTGCATGTGTGTTATTGTGGTAAGGGTTGGGAAGGTAGTTCCCCTCAACTGCCCTCAGAAAGGAGCACAGGATGGGCATTTGAAAGTTGAATTCGGTGGCAAAGTTGTACCCCTTGGCCTCATCATCAATTTCATAACCCAAGTCACTCGTCATAGCCTCCTGTGCATGGGGTGAGCCGATGATTGCCCAGCCCACGAAAAGTAGGGGCATCCCATTGCACAAGTTGGCCAATTCAATCATGTTGAACTCCCAGCGAGAGAGAGAATCGAATGATAACTTTTCAGCCAGGACTTTCTTCGTCGCGTAATCCATGCCTGTCCATTCAACAGGAAGGAAATGATCCTTTCCATTGCCATTGCTCTCGCTGTCAGCCTTCACAAGTGACATCAAGTGTTGAGCGTTTATAATCTTTTTCACCTGGGCTTGGAAGTGCTGCTTGGCATTGGCTCTATATATGCTCCCATTCACACCACCATATTCCTTCAGGATGAACGACGGGACATCCTCAAGCATCATGGCTTTTACTCCGCGAGTGTCAACCGAGGCTGAAGTATGCCTTCTTTCAAAACGGTTGTTGACCCTGCTGGGGCGGATAGCCATTTGTCCAATCAGCTGTTCACGGAGCCGATGAAGTCCAGTGGACTGATATTCTGACAATGGCAAGCCACTGTTCAACAATGAATTCACGAGCTCGATATTTTCATTATCTTCCCGCTCACTTTCCAAAGAAGATGATCTTCTCATGGTCTCATTGAACCTAGGTGGAATCTGTGTTCCATCCAAAGTGGAGGCTCTGACAAGCCCTGGCATGTTTGCCTTTTGCACAAGATCCGAACCAGGATCTTCGATCGAGGTTGTTGAGTAATCTGAGCATACTGATAATCTGGTTGGCTTTCCATTCTTACTGGGCTCTTGAAAAGATACACGTTTGCTCTGTACGTCCTCGCCATTTCCGTCCCCTGGAAAATCTGATTTCCGGGCCTGGACCTTCTTTCGGCTCTGCTGTACAATACTAATCCAGCATAAAACCACCCAAAGTTTACGTTTGGCTCTCTGTATCCGTTGATACCTATCAAGGGCAATTTCTGCCTCATCCCATGCCTGCGTGCCCTTCTTCCTACCGCTGAGGTCGCTCTGAAACCCATCTGGGTTCTTTGCCGCTAGATCTTCTATTCTCTTAGTCAATCCAGAACCCTGTGGGTACCACGCATTGATGGAGAGCTGGACGTTAGGGTGTGTACTCCCTGTAAGCTTATCCCATAATGCTTTCCACCCTTCATCGCAGAGGACCCATTTTGGATTCAAGGGGAAGGTGAAGCCCAAGTCAATGCACCCAGAAAGAAACTCCTGCAACTCAGTCAGCTTCATGTATTTGTATTTTGCCCCATCAAGGTTCCCTCCAATTACTAGAAATTCATCATCTAGTTCTTGAGGGAAATAATAGTTGAAGCATTCTGCAAGCAACAGAGGTGAATTGATATGAGAGGGAAAATATGATGAAAAAATGCTTTGAATTGGAGGAATTGAATGCAACATTCTTGATGGGGGAAATGATATTGGGATATTATTCCGAAGGCGGGAGGAACAGAATCATAAATGCTTGGGAATAGTCCCTCCCTAATCGGTCCAACCCCGAAATATCAATTCCTCCAAGGCGATGGGAAATTTTCACATCAATTCAGTGTATGGGCGCAGATTTTTCCTCCTCCCCAAAAACGGTGATGAAAAAATCCACCTCAAGATGACAAAGGAGGAGGGATCTTTCACCGACATATTGTTTCCAAAAAATGAGAGGATATATTCCCCAATATTTCTCAAAGCCCCAGGCAGCGCCTCAATGGCAGAATTTCACACGAACCCCCGCACCCTAAAAATCTTATCCAGCGCAGCCTGGTATACCCCCCCCCCCCCTCCCGGACAATAAAAAAATCACAAAATTCAACAAAATGCCCATAGTATAGTATCAACACGCACCTGCGCCGTGCCTCACCGCCCCGAATTCCTCCAACCTTTTCACCGCGTGCCTCATTATGGCATAGCTCTTGGGATCCCCGAATCCGTACTTGGGCATGTGTATGCTCTTCTTGTGATGTTTCATGCTATCCAACCAGGATGCCGTCCAGTTGCTCGTCTTCCCCTCCCGGCTGTCGTCCAATATCTTCTCGATGTCGTCCAGCATGCTGTGTACCAGCTCCACCTGCTCGTCGGGGAGGGGGGTGTGAAAGCGGACGCCGCGGGTGCCCAGCAGGAAGCAGTCGAAGTCCGACACCACCGGCATCACCCGCCCGTGCTCCTCGTACGCCATGAGGAGCGTCTGCGGCATCATGGGATCTGGATCCGGCTCCGTGGGGGGTAGGTACGGGTCAGTGTACTGCCAGACCACGGCGCGGGGGCTGTCGGCGTCGAAGTCGTTCTTGATGGAGGCGAAGTTCATGTCCTGAAAGGACGCGCGGCTCGGGCGGCCCGTGTCGAACTCGCTCCCGGGGGTGCGGGATATGTCCTTGGCCCTCAGCACGTACCCCTCCCAGAAGAGGCGCTTGGGCAGGTCGAGCCCGAAGCACTTGGGGGAGTAGTCGTCGATGACGTCGATGGAGGGAGCGTCCATGCTCCACTCCTGCACCACCTTGAGCTGCTCCCTCTCCTCGTCGCTGATGCTGCCGTTCACGCTCAGCGTGCGGAAGGAGGAGAGTATCCGCCCCACGACGTCGTCGTCCTCGGCCAGCAGGTTCTGCGTCTCCTCCCCCTGCACCCTCTCGCTCGCGAGCAGCCCCTGCAGCGCCCCGTCCGCCGTCGTGGTTATGTCCTTCATGACCTCCTCCAGTATCTTCTGGGCGTTGTCTCGCATCTCCCTCTTCTTGTAGAATATCCGGATCCGTCCGTCGCGGGGCAGGGTCCGAATCTTCTTCTTGTGCTCGTCCTCGTGTATCTGCAGGAAGGGGACGTAGGCGCTGAGCTTCCCCTTCTTGGCCGACTTGCCCTTGATGTCGAGCCCCTTCCCGGTGCCCTGCCCGGTCATCATCTTGCGTATGGAGTCCACGGACGTGGGACGCCAGACGCTGAAGACGGAGGATCGCTGGAACATGGAGAGCAGGGGGCTCAGGAGCTCCGGCTGGAATCCCCCCTCCTGCTCGATGGAGTCGGCCCCGTCCCTCGCCACGTCGTCGAAGAAGGCCTTGATGCAGAACCGCGGATCGCGCCGGCTGAGGCTCTTGAGCCACTCCTGGCACTTGGCCTGCGTCATCCAATCGAGGAAGTTGGCGCTCTCGAGGTCGAGGCCCATGGTGAGGCTCTTGGCGTCGATGTTGTCGCGCCTGCGGCCGCACATGGACTTCCGGCCCTGCGACGACCGCATCTCGCCCACGGAGTCGCCCAGCTCGTTCTGGTCCTCGTCGAGGAGCTCGGAGGGGGAGTAGTACCCCGAGTCGGATCCGATGGAGGTGTTGTGCTCCCCCCCCTGGATGTTGACTGAGTGTCCGAATTTGGAGGACATGCCCTTGACCATGGAGGGGCGGGCCGTGTGCCGTCCTCCCCCTCCCCGGCCGCCGCTGTTGTCCTGCGCGGGCTCCTCGAAGTGGAGGGTCTGCACGGCCTCGTCGTCCACGGTCCCCCTCCGGACGCTCTTCATCAGGCGGCTCGCCGCCTTGCGCCCCTTCCTGAATTTTTTGTTCCTCCCCGCCGACTTGGCGGCGAGGTCGGCCGATCCGTCGAAGCTCACGACGGTGCTCTCGTCCATCTCGTCCTCGCCGTGGTTGCTGCCGCTCCCGAAGCTCTCGCCGGACGCGAAGGGACGTCCTGTCCGACGGAAGGCGCCGCCCTTCTTCCCCCCTCCCGCGCCCGTGCCGCCTCCGCCTCCCCCCACGCCCGGCTCGCTCCCCACGCTCCCGTAGGATGCCTTGGAAGTTTCGCTCGTCGTGGGCAGCCCGATGCCCCCCTGGGGGTAGGTAGGGGTTGTCCATCCCCAGCAGCTTCGCGGCCTTGTCGTTCCCCTTCTTGAACGACACCCTGCGAGCCGCGGCGTGGGAATGCCTGCTCGAAACGCTGCTCCCGACGCTGTCCCCCACGGAGCTCCCCGGAACGTCGCTGCTCCCGGAACCGCTCTCGCTCCTGTGCGGCAGGCCGCCTCCGCCTCCGTCGTCGACGCCGAACATCTTGGCGGCCTTGTCGCTCATTTTGCGCTCACGAGTCGCGCTCAGGGATTCCCCGATGTCCATGGCCTCGTCCATCCCCCGCAGCTTGGAAGCCTTATTGCCCCGCTTCCCTCCGCGGGCGGTGCGACGCGCGGGGAGCGCCGCGGAGGTCTGATGGGCGAGGGAGGACGACGCGGAGTGTCGCCGGTGCCGACGGACCTGTCGTCGTCGATCCTCAAAAGCTTCGAGGCCTTGTTGGATCTCCCCCCCCGGCGATGATGGTGGGACGAGGAGGCCGCGGACGACGCGGACCCGCTGCGAGTCGTGCCGCCGCCGTGGTGGTCCTCGTCGATGTCCTCGAGCGCGTAGGCATCAAAGTTCATCATGGCGACCGCCTGGGGCGCAGCACCCTCCGCGCTGCCGTTGGCGGTGCTGCCGTTCGCGTCGAGCGTGCTCCCCGTGAGGGATCACCGGCGTCGGTTGGCGGTGTTGTGGTTCGCCTGGGATCGACGTGACATGGGGGTG
>JALLBE010000750.1:0-13801 GCA_036939795.1 Thalassiosira mediterranea
ATGGTGGATAAGCCATAGGCAGTCCGCATAGCGGGGTGCTAGGGCGATCAGGTTTTGCCTTGCTGGGCCTAGGAGGGGCCGGATCGGTACCGGTTCCTCCGTGGCTCCTACGCATCCCTTTCAAGTAAGCATGTAAGATTAGTAAATTTCACGTGGTGGACTGATCCTGAGCGGAAAAGTACCAATTGTACTTAACATCAATTCACTACCATGCCAGTGGAATCATGACTCCAGAGATGTAATCAGGCAAGAAATTGAGCCAGCCACTGGAACGCATCCTTGTAACCCATCCGTCGCACAACTGAGCACATGAAGACCTCGACAGGACTACCCACGCGGCAATTGTCGCGTACGGCCGCGACATCTTTCCCGAAGGTATCATGCAGCCCAAGAGCGAACTTCAGCTCGTCCTCTGATGCCGCCAGTTGCATATCTATCTTGTTACCTAGGACCAGGAACGGTACACCCTGAAGCTCTTCGCTCGAGAGCAGGTTGTCAAGCTCTCTTTTTGCCTCAGGAAAGCGCTGCCTATCGACGGCGTCGACGACGAAGACGACACCGTCCACCGTTGTTGTGTAATCTTGCCATAGCCTCCGAGCTGTCTCGTGTCCACCCAGGTCAAACGCCTTGAGCTTCAGCTGTCCCACAGTGAGCTCCTCACTGTTTGGATGGATCGTTGGCTCGGCCGACACCAAACGGTTAAACTTGAGCACTTGAAGCAGCGTAGTTTTACCAGCGTGGTCCAAACCGAGAAATAGAATTTTGGCATTCTTGTGGTAGAGACCTTCAGATCGAGAAGGCATCACATCATAGAAGGCGACGGAGGTGAATGGAATCAGACAAGTGCGTGAACACATGGTAATTTAGCCTCACCAAGAGACGCCAGTGCGCTATAGAACCATTCCCAAAAGAAGGGCATGTTGGCTTCTGGGGAGTTGGAGGTACCGAAATGGTCAAAGCACGAGCAGTGAAATGTTACAGCCTGATTCTCAAAGATTGAGATTGTCTCATACTTACTGATAATGATTTTTCGCTCCAACTTCTTTTTTATGAAGTCCATGAGACGATCTCCAGATGTTTCTGTGACGGAAGCTCGACAACATTTACGACGGGTGGCCGGATGTGCCGCGCACGCATGTACACAGTCGTGTCTCTAGTAGTACAGGCCAAGTGTCATGGACAACATTAGCTCGGATGGCCCTACCGAACCAGATCGCCACCACCTTGCCTGTTGGGGACCGGAGTGTCCACCGGCGTCCTACGCCAGATGACAGTTGACGCCCCAGGAACAATACCAAGAGCCAAGCCAAAGTCAGTATCTAGATCGGTCATGTCCCGGGCGCTCTGGTTTTGTACCCGATGACTGAGGTTGGAACTTAGTATGGTCTCTAGGATCAACTCCAAGAGTCGATGCGTCCAAGTGTTCTCGTCGTTGAGATGGCATTATCTTTGTTGAGTAGGCTCTGCAGCAGGATTCACAGAGGGATTCGGCAGCTAATTCCTGAACAAGTCCCAATGCCACGAGGCGTTCTCTTCCGAAACAGTAACCAATATGGTAACCAACAAACTCACATGGAATCCAGCCACAGAGCACCCTAGCTCATCAAAAGGTGATCTACATCTCAGTGACTTTTGCGATACGTCATGTTTTTGTGCTGAAACCCTCATTGCATTGTCTGTGGAAGATACGGATAGTCGTGTCTTCTTGCTGTATCGTCAAATTAATATCATTGGAGCATAATGAGAAAAATGCCTATGGGCACTGAGGGCATCCGTGCATTGCGCAGCTCATGGAGTACAAAGTTCCTTCCCCAAAGCCAATCATGCACGCACAGATAGTCAAACAAAGGAGAATGGGCGGCAGCGAGTGGGTGTCAGCGGTGCAACGGAGGCTTCAACCGTGGCGCGGCCTCCGTGGAGTGCACCAGCGAGAACATATCATGGATTGAAAACAGTGTCGTAGAAGGCCTGGATATCCACAGTGTGGCTCATGGGTAAAGTGGCTGGCAAGATTCAATGCATGGAGAAGAACCATACCAAATATCAAACTGAACTGTGCGTACACAGTACTAAGATACATGATTATTTCCTGGGTTATAAAAATATGTTCAGTGCGAAGTTTGAGCCAAGGTCATTCTCTTTGTCCACATGGGACGCAAGTTGGTTGGCAAGCTGAGGAGCAGTGCCCCCCTTACGTGCCGCGGGCACATGCTGAGTCGCACCCCCCTTACGTGCTGAGGGCACAAGTTGAGTCATACCCTTTTGTGTCGCACAATTTTGCAACTGTCGTTCCAGCTCCTTGTTGCCATGCTCCAATCGCTCATTCTCCTTTTCAACGTAAAAGGAACTCTCACTCATCTGCTTCATGGCCTCGTTGCTCACTTGAAGTTCCTTCTTCAGCTCACGCACCCGCTTCTTGAGCGCCCTCTCATCACCAGAGTTAGTGCCACGAGCTGAGCCTGAGTCATGAATTTTGGCCTCATAGTCGTCCGAAATACGAGAGATATGCTCCTCAAGCTGCCTCGCGTGCAACTCTAAGTGACGTTCCTTTGACCTCATAATAGCAAGTTCCTGCTTTTGTCTAGCAATCTCGCCTGAAAGCTTGATCTCGGCCATGACTTTCTGCTCAAGCCCCCCCCTCTGCTCCTTCAGCACTCGCTCGAGCTCCCTATTTCTAGCACGAAGCTCATCAATATCCGCCTGGTATCTTTGCTCAATGTTCTTTGTGTTGCTCTGATCTTGGTCAGTGTGCTTCCGTTCCATGAGACGAATTTGGGCCTGGTATGGCTCAGCTGTCTCAGTCTTCGCCCTCTCTACAGCTGCTGCCTGCTTCTGGCGCATGCTGTCCAAAGTGTCTTGAAGTGCCAGGATCTCCACCACTTGTGAAAAAAACACTTTTTCTTGCAGTGCATCTCCAAGGTCCATCTCTGCTTGATTGAGCTCCTTTTTGAGGTCACTCGCTGCTTCATTCACAATATCCAGATCGTATTTCAGCTCCTCATTTGATAAACGCAACTCATTGATCTCGGATGTCAAAGAGCTGTTGCTGGTTGCAACCTCATCACATTTGGAACTCTTTTCACATTTCTCCTTCTCGATTCGAGCCAATCTATGATTTAGACCTTCACATTTCATAACAAGGTCTTCATGGATCCTCTTCTTCTTATGTTCCATTAGAGCATAGCTGGACAGCTTGCTATTTGTCACATCCTTCTCGCGTTCAACCATGGCCAATTTGTCCCTGGATTCCTTCAAATCCTTTTCGAGCCTGGAAATCCTTTTCGAGTTCTTCTTTTGCGTGGCAGCATGGACCCTGCGATTCTCATCAAGCTGGAGTGTGTTATGTTCAACTTCCTGCTTGATCTCATCTACTTGTCGTAGTTTTGTCTCTTTGTCCTGCCACTGCTCATTGAGGAGTCGCATATGTTCCTGAAGGGGTGTCTCCCAGCCTGCTGACCCTCCATGGAGGGCTCTCAAGTCTGCCTTAAGGGGCCTCATGGTTGCATTAAATCGCTCGGGATCTCTCTGCATGATTACGATCCGCCCCTCATCCTTCTTGGCTCTCGCCAACTCATCGCGCACTGCTGCTGCGCCACCCTCGAGGCTAAACTCCTCGGCAACTCTGGAGTATGGCGCTCCATAGGCTAACCGCCTCCGAGCTTCACTCGCATCGCCAAGGTTAAGCTCCTTAACCACAGCTTGGCACTCGTACCCAAGGGTCAAAGCTTCACGCACATCAGATGCCTCGTTGCTGGCCAATCTAAACTCTTTGCTCAAGTCTGTGTACTCTCCAAGGAGGTCCTCCAGCTCTTTCTGCAGCCCACTGAGCTCTTTCGTCTCTTGCTCCGCATTCTTTACAATGGCTTTTAAGCTCGCGCATTGCTTCTCCAATGCCTCGTTGTATTGACGCTCAACGGTCTGCTTCTCCACAGCCCCATCAAGTCTTTTTGACAGGTCGACACACTGCGACCGAACCTCGTCGCACTCCTCACGCACGGCATTGAAGTCCAGCTCAAACTGGGACCATTTTGCCACTGACTCCTTGTTTTTGTCCATCATAGCTTCCACTTCGCTCCGGACGCTTTGCAGCTCCTTTTCCAAGGCCTGCTCAAGGCGATCGTCTTCGTCGATTTTGTCATATTCACCATCGAGCTGTGCCAAATAGGAGTTAGCTGTTTGCTCCGCCCTCTTGGCGTTTTTAGTGGCTTTCTGGTACTCCTCATTGAGTTTGTCCATTTCTGCCACGACCTTCTTCATTTCATCTTGCAATTCAGAGTAGCTGAGCTTGATCTTTTCATTCTCCTCAAGAAGCTCCTCCAGCTTTCCGCTCAGTTCGTCCACGGCCCTGTCGGCAGCCTTCTTAGCATCTTTCACCCTATCATCATTCCACTTCTTCAGCTGCTCGACTTCTTCTTCGTACATACGATTCACCCCGTCAATCTGGTACTTTTCGCTCCGCCTCTGCTCCTCCATCTGCTTCCCATGCTTCGCCCTCGCCTCCTCCAAGTCGCTTGCCACTTTAGACTTGGATCGATGAGCGTGTTTCACTTCCGCCCTCAGCGAATGATGCACGGCATGCATATCTTCCTCGAGCCGCCTGTAGGCCTCCTCTTCATCCGCATTCATTTTCTCCACGTCCTGACTTAAAGTTGACGTAAGCGCCGACCTCATCCTGTCCACGTTTCCCTTGTGTCTGGACGCAATGTCATTCAGCTCGTCCGTCAGTGCCGCGGCCCGTTCCTCCCGCTTTCTGATCTCCTCCCTCAAGGCCATGACTTCATGCTGCGATACAGGCGTGATGCCGCCACGGCCGCTGCTGCGACCAGACGTGTCGACCTTTAGGGACGGGCTGAAACTCCTGCTTCGGGTTTTGCCCTGCGATCTGCGAGATGGTTCCACATAGTAAAGGTTCGCTCCTGATAGGCTCATCCTACCTACCCTCTTCTTCGACGACACGACACGTGCACTCTCTTCACTGCTCTCATCATCGCCGTCGTCGAACTTCTTAATAAGGCTCTTCAGGTTGCGAATGTCCGAGCGGTCGAAGCTCGAAGAGTCCGAGGACGAGATGCTGCTGCTTGTTTCGTCGGACGCGCAGCTCCGCGGCGTATAGGAGTACCTTGTAGCCTTCGAGGCATGCCGATCGCGACTCCGCCGGCGACGTTCCCCGGCAAACTCAAGGAGGGGCGGACGGCCGCCGCCGCCGCCTGAGGAATACCGGCCCCGAGAACGAGATCGTCCGGGCATGGTAGATCGTGATCACCCTTTCTATTGTCACTGGTAGCAATGATAAGGCGATTCACTTCCAAGAAGAGCCACTGTTTCTCTCCTTTGGGCGGGCGGGGGTGTAACTGGCTGGTTTTATCTTCCGCCTATGTACGCCGGCCTGCGTGCTTGGTGCTCCGCCCGATGATGGCGCCGCGCGCGGGCGGGCAGCTAGCAGAGGGCTTGCTTCACTTTGGTGGCACGAAGTCTTGTTTTACGTTAGTAGTCTCTGAAAATCCAGGTACAATAGGGTTCCTCCCTGCCATTTTTTGCGAGGATATCTTTCTCGCGGCAATGCTATCCAAGACTTCACGCCGACAAAATCGAACTTGCTGCCGGTCTTCCAGGTCACGTCGTCGTCACACGTGCGACCGCACGCGACCGTCGGCCGCTCGCACGAGTGCTCGTGTGTGACGGCCGACCTGCCATTCCCCTCGGAAATGGCAGCTAGCAAGTGTTGCTGCAGCGGTTAGACGGTAGCCCGTCGAGGTTGTCTAGATAGTTTAAGTGCCCCGACGACCCCGAGACCGGCGACGGCGGGGGCGCGGACGGCTCGAGGGACCCGACCGCAGCGGGGGCGGGCGAAGACGCGACCGAAATCGGCCGCGAGAGGCCCGAGAAGGAGCGCGACGCCGACGACGGCCGGCCGACGCCGACGACGCTCGAGCGAGCAGGGGGCGGACGCGAGCGGACGACGAGTCGTCCGAGACCGAGGGCGGCGAGCTCCGCGGCGCCGCAGCCTCGGGGGACGACGTGAGCGCCAGGGGCACGGCACGGCGACGTCGTTCGACCGTGAATCGACGGCGACGTTCGGCCGGCCTCGACGGAGGTGCACCGCACCGGCGCGGCCGAGGCAGGGCTCGACGACCAGCGCGATCCTGGCGGCAGGCCGAGCGGCCCCGGGGACGCGACGGACAGCGGGGGCGACGGACGGGAGCGCGGCAGAGGGCACGACCGGGCGTCGGGCGACGACGGACGCACGGAAACGGTGCCTCTCTCCGGTGGAAGCCGCGGTGGTCGAGCGCGGCGGAGGGCGACCGAGTGGATCGGGTGGCTGCGGCCGACGCCAGCACGACGGGCAGCGCTCAGCGACGAGCCACAGCCACCGCGGGACTTGGAGGCGGCCCCATTGAGCGGAGGGGACGCAACAATGCCAGCCCCGCGGGCGCATGACGCCCCCCCGGACGACGAGGACGGGCCAAGCTTGCTTCAGCAAGCCTTGGGCATGGAAGAAGAGGAGGAGGCCTCCCTGGGTGGCGACGGCGCCGCAGTCACCCAGGACGACGAGGAGGCCGACCTCACGGCTGCTTATGAGATGGTGGATGCCGCGGAGGCGGCGCGGGGAGAAGCAGCGGCCTCGGAGAAGTCTGGGGACGAGGCGGCGCCGAAGCGAAGGCGGAAGGCACCGCCTGAGTCCGGGGGCTCGGCGAGCAGCAAGGCGGGCAAGGCCCAAGGGGGCAAGGCCCCATCTGCCAGGAAACAAGCCCCACCGGCTTCGGGGGAGGCAACCGGGGGCGCGCCGGCGGCGGCGGCCCCGGCAGCGACGGCGCCGGCGGCGGCGGCCCCGGCAGCGGCGGCTGCAACGAGCGGTGGCGCGACCTCAGCCCCACAAGCTGGGGGAACGACGAGGGGGGCTCCCACGAATCCTGTCGGGCTGATCGCGGCCGCCCGCCGATTGGATAGCTCGCCAGATTGGGAACTGGAAGAGCTGGCGTGGCAGCGCGAGTACGGGGGCGACACGAGCAAGACACGCGACTTCACGGACGAGGCGGTGATGGATTTGGACTTGAGGGTGTTCGCGTGGATGAGGGACGGCAGCCCCCACATCCACTTGGTGCACTCAGCTACCAAGTATGCCAGCTCCCGGGTAGCTAAGGAGCTGCGGGGAAAAATCATCGCGTTCGTGGGAGATCGGACGGCAAGTCGGAGCCCATTTGTGGTAGAGATGCCGCCGACGAAGTCGTGGCAGTTTACATTGGTGGAGGCGATTCGCGACTCGATCCTGATGGGAGCAGTCCTCAACAGTGACGCGGAACAGGGGACTCTGTGGACTCCGGACACCCAGGCGAAGGGTAGGGGTAAAGCTAAGACCCCTTGGCTCCTCCATGTCCCGACGTCATTTGTGGAGTGGCTGGCGGAGAAGCCACGCACACCTTGGGAGCTCCACGAGGAGATCAGTCAGCGGATTCAGGCCGGCGAGACCAAGGCAACGCCGGCAGACTTCGCAACGATGGTTGATTGGTGCCTGGTGGCGGGCCAGTGTAAGTCTGGCGACACCTCCAGCCTGTTGTCGTTTGCATTCACTAGCGTGCTCTCCATGGAGGAGGGTTTTCTCACCTGGTGCGAGCGACGCTTGGAGGCAACGATGGGACCCGTGGGTACGGTTGCTTCAGCGAACCCTACCACACAGGTGCAGGTCAGCCTTGCCACGGCCGTGGCCGACATGGGTAAGGCAGTGGGAGATCTTCGTGCGCAGGTGGCGACGGGCCCGGCCCCTGCTGCGGCGAGCCCGGCCAAACCTGTGGCAGCGGAGGCGGTGAAGAAGAAGTATGGACATTACGAGCTGTCGGCTCTCAAGGGTTTCTGTGGCGTGCGGAAGTACCACGAGATCCCTCGCCTGTGGGGCAAACTTGAGGCCACGAAGTCCCACATCCTGCACCGTCAGGACATAATGCGCAAGATGCAAGAGTGGGCGAAGGCCCAGGGGGTAGAACTGGACACAGGGGTGTTTTTCACCATGCAGTTCCTCAAGTGTGTTGTCGAGTTAAAATTCAACCCGGGCGAGCTCCCATACGCCACGTTCAGCACGTGTGCTGACGGGGTGAGCATCCTGGCCTGCCGCCCACGACCTCCCGAGGAGATTGACATCATTAAGCGTAGGGAGGAGGCAATCCTGGCTACGGCGGGTACGAGGACCTACACCGAATACCTTGACTTCTCGTCGTCCGAGACTATGGATCCAGCCCAGGAATATTTTGATTTCAAAAACAACCTCACGACGTTCTGTGCTCTGTTGTTTTCACTGTTCGGACCTTGGTGCCCCTTGTATGTCAACCTTTGGAAGGTTCGAGTGACGCTGGTTTCACCGCTGGTGGCAATGAATAAGGCACAGTTCTCGCCCGAGGACTTTCGGCGCATGACTTGGGCAATTATTGAGGACACGCGCGAGTTCTTTTCGACGTGGACTCACCCAGATGACTTTGCTTTGAACCGGGTCGAGTATCCAATCTCGACCATTGACTCTATCGTCCCTGCTGTGAAAAACAGGACCAAGATCGAGCGGGGTTCGTTCCCACAGCAGTGGATGACGTCGCAGCGACGCACCCCACCAAAGCTACCCCCGCCCGCTCCGGGAGGCGGCGCGGTGCACCCACCACCAGGACCCAGCCCTTATGGTGGCGGTGGCGGCCGGGGCAGCGGTGGCGGCGGTGGTGGCGGCGGCGGTGGTGGCGGCGGCGGCGGCGGTGGTGGCGGAGGAGCCAACAGCCAGTGGCGAGGCCACGACAATAGCAACCACGTCCACCCCCAGGTTCGCGAGTACTTGGCAAAGTATCTCAAGAAGTATAACAACAAAGTGATGCTGGGACGGATCTTAGCGGGAGCCAAGTTGGATATCAAGGATCTCCCGACAATACCAAAATACGTGAGCAATGATGGTCGCTCCCGGTTGTGCTACACTGGAATGCTGGGCCCTTGCCGTACCGTGGGCTGTAAATTCGCCCACCCAGGAAAGGAGGAGGTTCCCGACTGGTGGGCGGACCAACTCTGCCGGGCGATCGCTCCAGGGGTGGAGTATGTCTTCGACAACGTTACCTTGGAGGAGGCCAAGCAGCGCTACAAGCGCCAGAAATGAGCATCCCGGGGGTGCAGTGAGACGCCAGGGACTGGATATGCACCACAAGGGGGCGTCGAGGAGGGACATTATGGACCGCAGCGACCAAGGGCCGACGCGGATGGAGGTAGAAACGTTGGAGACGGAGGAGCAGGCAACGGGGGTGCCGGCGGCTGGCCAGCCACGTGGGTATTGCGACCCAGGGACGGCGCCAGACAGGGCACGAGCGCGGCAGGAGAGGCGGGCCAGGAAGCGAGCACGCAGGGCCGGGAAACGGCGCCGCCACGCGCCTGACGGCGGCCGCCCCGTCCAGCCCAGCCTGGAGCAGCGGATGATGGGGATAGGAGCTAGGGATGGTGATGATTCGGATGGCGATTGCCCCCATCTGAGGGGACCTCGACAGGAGGAGTCGTCGTCCGAGGACGAGAGTGATTGTGAACGGGCGTCGCCGGTGGCGCGAGGAAAGTTTGGGGTGGCGCCGTGGGTGCCGCCGCTGGAGGACGTCGATTCGTCCTCGTCGGACGACGAGTATGCCGAGCGACGTCGAGGCAAGCTGAAAGCAGAACGCAAGGTGGCGACTAAGCGGGAGCCGGAGCCGCTACCCCCGCAACCGATATTGGATGGAGGAGAACGTAAGTCGATGTTTTCTACTCTTCAATCGCGGAGTAAGGACCTTACGGGGTCGGGCCGTGGCCTATGGGCAAGGAGTAAGGGCCCGCGATGGCCGGGCCCGCCGTGGCCTATGGGAGCATGGAGTAAGGGCCCCACGGGGCCGGGCTGTGGCCTATGGGCTGAGAGTAAGGGCCCGCGCTGGCCGGGTTCGCCGTGACCTCTGAGCAATGGAGTAAGGACCCTACGGGGTCGGGCTGAGGCCTAAGGGCTTGGAGTAAGGGCCCGCGCTGGCCGGGTTCGCCGTGACCTCTGGGTAAATCGTCACTTATCATCTCACCTCCTCGTCTGCCCCCGCACGTGTGCTATCTACCTGTCGTACCCACCCACCAGGGACGAGGGGAGAGGCGGCGTGGGAGGGTTTGGAGCAGCCGCGGCTTAATTCTGGCGCACCCGTTACAGGGGCACAGACAGAGCGTCTCCGCAAGGAGAATAAGCAACGTCGAGTTGCGCGGCAGGAGGCAGCACCCGCCGGAAGTTTTTGGACCACTCACGAGGGGAGGTTTCAACTACCCCCCGTTCGAGTCCCTGTCCCTAAGCAATACCGGAATCGGATGTGCCCGTCTGGTCTGGCTGCGACCCACCCGGCGGGAGCGCTGCTCCTCGAGTATGCAACCAAAGGGTGTCCTGCCAAGACGGGTCGTCCGTGGACGCTGGCTGAGATCGAGGCGGCGATTGCCCGGGGACCACATGTATCGGCACTGGTTGAGGAGGCGATGACACAACATCTCGCAGAGGTCGACGAGAAGGTTCGGAATGGTCAGGCGCGGGTCGTGTTATGGGATGACATAAAACACGATCCGCCAGAGCAGCTGAAGGTATCACCGATTGCGATGATCCCTCACAAGTCCCGGATGTTTCGGGCTATACTGGACCTTTCGTTTCGGCTGCGCCTCGAGGGTGGAGGGTTTGTGCCATCGGTTAATGAAGCGTCCGAGAAGACAGCTCCGCGAGGAGCCATTGACCAACTGGGACACGCACTGGATAGGCTGATACATGCGTTTGCGGAGGCACCGCCAGACGCGAAAGTGTTTATGGCGAAGTGGGATATTAAAGATGGGTTCTGGCGCGCCGACGTGGGAGAGGGCGAGGAATGGAATTTTTGTTATGTTCTTCCCCAGCCAGAGGGCGCCCCAGTCAAACTCGTGGTGCCGACGTCGCTCCAGATGGGGTGGATTGAATCACCCCCCTATTTCACGGCGGCGTCGGAGACAGGTCGCGATGCAGCTGCGCAGTACGCGGAGGCTCCAATTGGCACACTCCCGGACCATCGGTACATCGAGCATACCAAGGTCCATCCGGATTACTTGTCGATACCGGCGGAGGGAGGCGAGCCGGGGTCTCTCAAGTACTGCCAGGAGGTATATGTTGACGATTACATCAGCCTGGCTATCCCCGTGTCCCGCCAGCAGCTCGACCATATCGCGAATGCCACTATGTCTGGCATTCACGATGTGTTTCCTCCAGATGACAATCCGGAGGAGGATCCAATCTCCATGAAGAAGCTGCGGGACAAGGGCGAGGGCCAGTGGGCGTTGACTAAGGAGCTCCTTGGTTTCGACTTTGATGGAGAGGCCCACACCATGTGGCTGGCTGCGGGCAAGCGCGACAAGCTCCTGGCCACTGTGAAAGAGTGGCTGCGGCGGGCGGGGGATCAGAACTTCGGCATCCCACTGAAGGAGTTCCAGAGCGTGGTGTCAAAGTTTCGACACGCGTTCAAGTCGATCCCCCAGGGAAACGGCCTTATGTCGGCCTTCAACTGGGTCCAGCGGGAGAAGCCCAACAAGGTTTACCTCCACCGACATAAGCGGCTCTTGACCGCCCTTCGGGGCTGCCGCGATTTGCTTCGCCAGTCGGCTGAGGCCCCCACGCCATGCAGAGAGTTGGTAACTGCGTGGCCTGACTATATTGGGATCAAGGAAGCCTCTGGCCATGGCGTGGGGGGAGTTATTGTCGGCGAGAACATGAGCTGTGTGCCGACTGTTTTCCGCTGGCGATGGCCTAAGGACGTCAGGGATGACATTAAGTCCGAGGCCAATCCGGACGGGCGCATCACAAATTCGGATCTGGAGCTAGCCGGGTTGTTGATGTTGTTCCTTATCATGGAGGAGGTGTGTGATTTGCCTCCAGCGGCACACGTGGGGTTGTTTAGCGACAACAACAACACTGTGTCGTGGGTGACAAAGATGGCCTCGCGCAGCTCGGCGGTCGCCGCGGACCTGATCATGGCTTTATGTATGCGTTTGAAGGCACGGGGAACTAGCCCGCTGACGCCTCAGCATATCAGGGGAGTCGAGAATGGGATTACTGACATCCCGTCGCGCTCGTTTGGAAGCAAGAAGGAATGGCATTGTGAGTCCAACGAAGAGTTGCTCACCTTGTTTAATAAACTCTTTCCTCTCCCCAATCAGGCCTCCTGGACCGTGTTCCAGCCTTCCTCCGCAATGACTACGAAAGTGATTTCAATCTTGCGGATGAGGGATATTTCCTTGGCCGAGTGGCGTCAACCACCAGGGCCAGGCGCGCATGTTGGCGAAATTGGACGTCCTATGTCCAACCTTTGGCGGTGGACCCTTACCTTACGGACGAGCCACACTGCGAGCGAATCAGGACCCTCACAGCATTCGCAGCCCGAGTTCGAACTGGATTCTACGGGCGAGGAAAGCAGGTTACGTCTTGTACGGTCTCTACGGCGCTCACGGCCGTTGGGAAGGAGATCTGTCTGGCCACGGGGATCGACCCCACCAAGCAGCCAGGGCAGCCACGGTTCCACCCACGCATAGGGCAGATGCTCGATGGGTGGTCAAAACAAGACCCGCCAACGACTAAGATGCTACCGGTCGAGGCGGATGTTCCCGAACTCATGTCAGAATGGGGAGCAATGGCACATGCAACCCCATTGGAGCGGGCGGTCGGCGATTTGGGGTTGATAGGGTTTTACTACCTTTTACGCATCGGAGAATACACGGCCAAGGCGGTACGAAACCAGTCGAAGCAGACGGTCCAGTTCCGCTTCAAGGACGTACGGCTGTTCAAGCGGGACGATCAAGGGAGGCTACGACAGCTGCCGTCAACGGCGTCGGAAGATGATATCATGTCTGCCGACGGCGCCACCCTGCGACTCGAAAATCAGAAGAATGGCTGGAAGTCGGTGTGTATTCACCAGGAACCAAACGGCAATGCATACACATGCCCGGTGAGGGCCATTGGCCGCCGATACCTACACCTGCGGGCCAACAATGCCCCCCCTGCTACACATCTCTCGGCGTACTTCGTGGAGGGTATCTGGAGGGAGGTGACGGACGAAGATATACGGAGCGCACTCAAACTGGCGGCCAGCCAGCTGGAGTATCCTGAACACAAGGGCATTCCGCTCGAGTGTATAAACACCCATTCCCTACGTTCGGGAGGCGCAAATGCGCTCTCCATGGCGGGTTTCTCTGATACACAGATTCAGAAGATGGGCCGGTGGCGAGGCGCAACCTTCAAGGAGTACATACGCGACGAATTGGCAGGGTATTCTGCGGGGATGTCAACGGCAATGAAGAGAAAGTTTAACTTTGTGAACGTCGCGGGAGGGGCCTTCACGACGTGACAAACGCCGTCATGATGCGAGATTATGACGTTACTGCCGCTGCCGCGTAAACGTCTCGCGGGCAGCGAAGGTGCAAGGGAGAGGGACGGCGGTATGACGCGCCCAACTGGGGGCTGAAAGGGGACGTCGCCCATCCCTTGCACAGGGGTTTTTGTGTTTTCATTTTCATCAAACGATTTAGTTCAATTCATATTCATCAAGATGCACATGCACACACGTGCCGAGAGGCGAGGCCAAGTTGCTTCGAGTGGGCTGTCACGGCGTGGGTTTAGGTTGCGCGCTTGATGCGGCGAGCAACCATCCTCACGCCGGTGTGGTGGGTGCCTGTCCTACGGACCCAACCCTCCCTACGCGCCTTGGACCCGCATCCACGGGTCAAGTGGGCGACTAGGCGCTGGGAGCAGGGTTACAAGGTGTTCTAACCCTGCGAGAGTTTTGGC
>JALLBE010000751.1:0-13807 GCA_036939795.1 Thalassiosira mediterranea
GCCATAGCGCACTCCAACTATCTTCGCACGGAGGAGGGTGTCGGCCCAGCGCCTCGAAGTGTCAGACATTTGAGAGCAAGGGGAGCACTCGAACCTCGCTCGAGCGGGGTCGATTGAGAGCAGACGGACAGTGCACATCCCGATGACACGCATACCACCGCAGCGCCCTCACTCCCTCGATCTGACACTGCATGAAATCGTCATTGGTTGAGAGTAAATCATCGTTGCGATATCAGTGCGGCCAATCGGCGGCTGGCAGCAGAGTTGTCACACATTGACGACAATGGCGCCTCCCTTTAAAATGCTGGGGGCGATATTATCACTCCCCTTCGCGACGCAATTGATCCTCGCTGACGCCCATCAACGCCATGGGATTTCTCCATCTTTGACGCAGTCAGTTCCTCGGAGACGGTATGGAGTGCTGAAAACGGTTGACTCCATCACCCATGTTCTTTCGGAGGAGAATGGCATTACGATATTATCCCGCATAAGAGGAGGAGGCTCCGAATCACCAACGAAGACATTGTCGAAACGGAAACCAAGGAGGAGGAAATCATCTCGTAGATCTAAACCGAGAATGAAGGAAGAGGAACAACGTCACTCGCAAATCGATGAAGTTGTCGAAATAGGCGCACCACATCTACAAGTTCATTCCATTTTGATACCGCGGCAAACATCCTACCTGACACCGCTCCGTTTCCTATCACTGATCCTGATAAATATGAGCTTCAATGAATGCCAAAGAACCTCCGGAACACCTTTGGAAGAGACTGTCAGAAGGGTATTGGACATGCCATCTCCTGGGGATGACGAGTTTGCGTCTATGGTCACGCCGCTTCATGTTTACATTGCAAAAAAGATCATATCTTCCCCATCATCGCTGTCAAAATATAGCGAAATGCTTCCCCCGAGTCACTTGCCATCACCTCTGCCTCTGCTTGGGTTGTTTCTGTCAATACTCTTGTATGTTGGTGGGACAGTGTTGCTGCCAAAATGGAATTCGGGGGTTCATACGCTACTCAACTACGAGAAACTCGATCTCTCCGGTGACGACAGACTGAGCATTGACAACGCGAGCTATGCATTGCAAAAGTGGTACGATGACAGACCTGCAGGTGATGAAGTAGATCCTTACTTTGCTTCATCGAAGAAACCATTGAAACCTGCTGTGCTAGTCTACGAAACGGAATCAATGGGCAGAGCTATGTTGGCTTCCAGCCGGAAAGTATCTATATGCGAGCTCTTTTGTTCCCCGGGGTATGCACGAACTGCCACGGAAAAGCAAGCAAGTGGCCGCGATCATCCTCGGCGCTATTTCTTTGAGTTGGACCAAAAGCGTTTTTACTATGATCCAACCTATGCTTCAAACGATGGTTCAAAAGCATCAGCTGTCATAAGTGGTGGTCCGAATTTGCACGAAGCTGCCCCAATTGCACTCATATCAGATGAACACACGTGTGGACTGCACTCAAAGGCACAACTGGACCATGCGATAGAGCGTTATTCTCCCTACTCTGATGTATCGATACCTATACCAACACTCCAGAATGCCATTACACATCGCATCACATCTCCACTGGTTTCGTTGCAGCTAATCGGACGATTGCTTTCACTTGTAGAAGAGGAAAGCGTCGGGAGAGCGATGGCCAACTTGGCGAGGCTGATTTTCCAGCATTTTGTGGACGCCAAGAGGAGCATTGCATCTGCCATCACTTTGGCAGAAGAAGTAAAAGGCATTGGGACCGGTGGAAATGGTGAGGGTGCAAACGGGAGCATCTTTTGGGCTTTGCGCCCTACGGACACGACCAATTCCCTCCATGATGGTGTGGATACCATCAAAGTGGAATGGGTTCAAGTAGCTCCAAAGGAACTGCTCCCTGGTGATGTGTTCTTCATATCTTCCAGGACCAAAGAGGGTGATAGGGAAGATCACAGTGCTCCTGCCTCACATTCTGGTGGCTCAATAACAATTCCTGTTGATGCCCTACTCCTCGAAGGCACATGTGTTACAGAGGAAGCTGCTCTGACTGGTGAAAGTGTGCCGCAGGCGAAGGTTCCACTGGACGCTAGCGATGAGTCTCCAGCTTTAGATATGAGTGGCAGTCACCGTTGCTCATGTGTTTTTGCAGGAACAGAGCTACTTTACAGCTCAAATTGGGACGAAAACAATGAATCACCTTCAAGCACGTTTGGTCATTTACCACCTTTGCCTCCAGAAACATCATTCACGAGTGGATCGGTACCCGCCCTATTCTTGGCACTTCGTACAGGTAAATTTCTCAATGTTTGACTCCTCAATACATATGTCATTGTTTGCTCATTACCTGCCTCTTCATGTTCAGGGTCATATTCCTCTCGAGGAGAAATGATTCAATCACTGTTGAAAAGTAGACTGAATGTTGGCGTCTCAAACAGAGGCAGCGAGATAAACTCAATCCGCCTGATAGGGGTCCTAGCCATTTTTGCTACTGGGGCGTGCCTGTCTGTATTGTTGGACAATACAGAGGGCAAACGACGTGCTTCGGTATTCAAACGGATAGTACAGGTAAGCTGGGTCGTTTTCTACACTTGCCACTGTGCAGCATTATGATGTTTGCTGACTTCTCCTTGATGTCGTTTTTAGTGCACACGGATTGCCGTTGCATCGGTTCCATCGGACTTGCCTGCTTCTCTTTCGGCATGTGCACATGCTTGTTCTACAATCCTTCGTGAACAGTCAGACGCAGTGAACTCTGAATCAGGAGCCCTGTTGGATTCGTCAACCGTGGACACTGTTGTTTTCGATAAAACTGGAACACTCACAGCCGACACACAGGCACTGACTTCAATTGAGTACCCTCCTCGTCATCAAATCGCCACAAATAGCTCTCTCCAGCTCCTTTCCAACGTAGTACTTGCTGGCAGCCACTCTCTAGTGGGGTTGGGCGATGATGCAAGCAATGCCAAGCTCGTGGGAGATCCAGTTGATCTAGCAGGGTTGGCCTACACTAACTGGAGGTTCAATGCACATGAGAAAAGTGCACAATCAAGCAACAACAACGAAAGAATATGGCAGATAATTTCCTTTCCTTTTGAATCCGGCAAGAAGATGTCGTCTGCTGTTGTTTTGGTACAAAACGATGATGAATCGTTTTCGTTGTGGATAGTGGCAAAGGGGTCGCCAAACAAACTTCGACACCTTGTTCTGCCTGACAACAATGGAGTACAGCAACTCAGCGAGAGATGGTACGACAAAAGGATAAAGCAGTTGGGTACATCGGGCTATCGTAGCATCAGCCTTGGCGCATTGGATGTGTCGAATACAAATATAGCACGTGTTCTTTTTCCATCAGGGCTACCCAAATCAAGTGAGGATCCATCTACTCTTTATGCTCTCATTCATGATGCGAGAGCTCAAGCGAGGGCGACAACAATGCGAAATGATATCGAGACCAAATCCTTGATGTTTGTTGGTTTCGCTTGCTTCACTGCACCCATGCGTCCATCATCACCAACGGTCGTGAATGAGTTGAAGTCGAGAGTTCGGGTGGTTATGCTTACAGGAGATGAACCCTATGCTTCTCTTACAATTGCCCAAAAAGCTGGCATCACAGCTGACAAATCGCAGAAAATTTGCCTCCTCAAGACGATTCCGAACGACTCGGGAGGTTCGGTGTTGGTTTGGGAAATAGACAGAGAGTCTAAAGCTTTCACTCTTGAAATGACCAAAGACGTGCATCAAGATGTTGTTGCTAAGCGGGCTCTCCTAGTTGTGTCGGGTAATGCCATCAATGCTCTTCTTTCAGAAACAGAAGTCAATGAGGCAGCTCAATATTTTCAGCACCAACTTCTTACGGAAACGAACTTAGTTGCCGGTGCGACTCCGAACGACAAGCGTTCATTTGTAAACTGGCTCCAAAATTCTGGTTCCAAGAGCAATGTCCTCATGTGCGGCGATGGGGTCAACGATATAGCAGCAATGAGAGAAGCAAAAGTTTCTGTTGCCATGCTTAGTGGATTTGGGCATGGACTAGAACCAACAGATACAGGCAGCAGTGAAGATATTCGCCGCAAGGAAAGGCTGAAACGACGCAACATCGGTAGTAATCGACAAAAAGTGCGGTCAATGTCCACACTTGAAGAGGCAGGGGTTGGAGACTCATTCGCTGCATCTGTTGGAAGAATAAAGAACAACATTTTCGAGGGCATGCAAGAAATCCAAGACAGCAACAAAGACAGCTCTTACATATATGGCATCTGTGTCTCATCCATACGAGATGAACTGCGGCGACACAGGGACATGAAGAAGGGAGGCAGCAATGCGGCAAAAATTCTAGCCGAAGAGGACCGTCTCGTAAAGGCGTTGGAGAGCAAAGCCGAACTTGCAAGCCAAGAAGCTGATATGGATATCCAAACTGGAGAGAGTTGTTTGGCAAGTAGCTTCACTCTTCTCAGGCCTTGCATTAGTGGTGTGGAAACTATCCTTCGCACTGGTGAGTCAAGATGGATGCCAACATAAATTGTTCTCGAGCTGACACTGGTTCACTCAACAACGCGCCTATCATATATTTAGGGGTCTCTGCTGCTGCCTGTGGCTTAATGGTGTATCGGAAAGTTGCATTGAACTGCATGTTGAGTTGCTACAATCTCGCAACTTTGTACAAAAATGGTCTGAAATATGGGTCCAAGATGTGGCAAGTTGAGCTGGGCTTCCTTTCATATGCAGATTCGGCGTCGTTTATGGCTTCGTCAACGCCACGGCCTAGGCTCGTAGCTGGTGTGCGTCCACCAGCGACTCCATTTCATGCATCAGAAGTGATTTCCACAATATCCCAAGCAATCATTCACATTGTTACTCTGACGTGTGCAGTCAATGCTGGAAAGGAGCTCGACGCGAAATATCCAACGCACTCAACCCACCGGGGATTCAACATTAAGTGGGGGGACGACAAGAGTGCATCAGTAGGTGGTCTACTAGCAATGTTGGTTGGAAGCTCCTCATCAAACTCGCTGAACTCGGACACAGGTGCACCGCCACCTAGTCTTTTCAGGAAACCTCCTTTCCAGCCGAACTTCATCTCAAACCATGTTTTCATTGTATCTGTGTTCCAAAACGCTGTGACTAACATGGTGAACCACATTGGGAGACCATTTTCTTCCAGTTTTCTCGAAAGCCGCCCACTTTGTCTATCAAGTGAGTAAAGATGCTATTACTTCACATGATTGGTTTGTGTTTACTTGGGCCGCAAACTAATTCACGTCGAAATCATGGCAATTTGACATGATTTGCAGCCAGCCTGCCAATTCTACTCTGTGCTATCTGCCTAGCCGAATCAACCCCAATGCTGAATAAATTTCTTCAGCTGGCGCCTTACCCAATCAAGTCGCCAAAAGTTGCAATGATGCGTTTACTGCTGCTGAATCTAGCCCTGTCTTATCTTGCTGAGTATTTCAGCATTTTCTTCTTCCGCCACGATATATGGAGGGAAAGGAATGGTGTCGCAGGCAGTTACCAGTGCAGTGAAAACGAATCCCCAACGAGCGCAGCTAACGAAGAAGAAAAATTGTTGTCAGAGGAACACCAGCAGAATAGAGCTATTGTCGCATTGATATGCTTCTTTATTTTCCACTTTTCGATACAGATACTAAAGTAAGGAGGGTGAAAAATCTCAACAGCACATGATCGAAGATGTCATCATTCGTACGTCTTTAACACCATTTGAAGTCCAGGCAAGAACTAATGATAGTACACAACACATGTTCAAGACTAATCTGTGAGCAAAAAAGCACCTTACACTGACCCATGGCCACAAAAATGGCCAGCTGATTGCCATGGATTGTTGATAAAACACCATATTGAAGTTAAGAACTGGTACGGTCCATAGTAGATTTGCTACAGCTTGGTAAAAAGTTCAGTTCAACCCTAACAAGTACCTATTGTCCAATACTATTGTAGATCGAGCCCCGGTACCACTTTCCATCCTGACCCATCATATCATAGTTCACATTAAACCAGAGATAGGCACCTGGTTGCATATGACACACACCGGACATTGGGATATGTTGATGTGGAAATCAGAAGATCTTTGTGAGATGTGTCATTTAAATGGGCACAAATATGTGCACACAGACCCCAGGATAGTATGTTTTGGGATGAAAATTACTTCATCAAAAGCTCAATGCATTATGGCATAGAAAGGAACAGACCCAGGATATACCTGATCACAATTTCTGCTATTGCTAATCACTGCTGATATCTGATTGGATTGTCGCATAAAATGCATTTACCAATTATCTCGCTCAAAATTGGAAAGATTAGAGTCTAGCTATAGTTATAGTTCTCGAGTGTGCACTATTTCTGAGTATGCCCAATCAGATTTTATGCATTTTGTCATCCCCCCCTGTAAAATGAATCCTAAAGTGGGGTGTGTGCTCACCATGGATTCCACGATTTTTTGACAGATGCCGTGGATGTGTGCCCCGCAAATATTATCGCAGAAACTGTCAGCACTCAGCACGACCAAAATATGGCCGATGCTATGGAAATTGCTGTCAAAATGGGTTGGTGATGCTGCAGCTGCAGTGACAAGCTACATTGCCATAATCATAATCATAATGATATCTTCTACACATGCAACTAAACTAGTCTGCACTTACGATTAGAGTTAGAGTAGTCACACAGCAAAACAAAGGAAAAATATCTGTATTAGATAACAATAACAGATGATACCAAACTGGTAGCTATGTAGGTCAAGTGTCTTGAGATTGATATTGGATTCTGTGGAACAGAGGTGGCTCCTTGGTGCACACACATGAAAGCCTAACACATGTTATGATAGTGATAGTGCAGGTGCCTTGTCACGAAAAGACACCCTGTGGTGCTAAAAAATTTAAACTTAAAATGTGCTCCCTCTCTAGCTAGCTCACGTGGGCGACTAGCATTGTCCATTGCAAACTGATGGTTTGTTCTGTGGTGTGATGGCGTCTAAGTCTAAGTGCATGGCAGTCCAGCACTCTCACTACTGCCTGTGTCAGGACTATTGTGATACAGTGGTCTCGGGTCTCAGTCCCAGTCACGTGAACTCCTCTGTAGAACTACCAATCATCATTGCTTGCTGTCAGCTGACAGTCAAAGGTCAAAGAGCGGTTGTTCGTGCAGTTCTCTGACGAGCCTTGATGTACCTTGAAAGCATCAATGACAAGGAAATTAGTATTGCTATCAGTGCCACAAAAATATCCTTGGCTGTCATGAATGTCGTGGAAATAACAAAATGAATAGGAGACTAGCCTGCTTTGTTTCATTTTGATGTACAATCAACTCTGAGTCAAACAGCTTTTTTGTACAGTTGATATTTCATGCAAAAGAAGGTACACACAGAACTAGTGTGTGAAGGTGTGTGATTCATATTTGACATGGACACTGGAGCAAGTGTTATTAGGAAACTGCAAGTGCAAGTTGTGCAAGTACAAGTAGATATCAACAATTGATATTACCTGAGACTGAGCTTTGCATCTGCTTCACAAAATCTACATCAGGTTCATTTTGATATCCTTTCTTGCATTTCATACCCATGTGCACTATACTTGGAGCATTAGTACAAATGAATCATTCAATATGTTTGACCACACAGTGTTGGTGTGCCAATATATGTGTCTATGCTAGGACTATACGAAACAGCTAGAGCAATGGATGCGACAAAACGAAGTAAGTGTATAAATAACAGCAACGGAACTGACGGCCCTAGCACTTCTGCTTTTTTCAATTCTCAAACTCAAACATGTCAGAAATGATGGTAATGGTGACAACCATCCGGCGGCGGCATCGGCAGCAACAGGAATCAGAACTCAGAACTGAATCAATAAATGTGTACCAGCACACCCCCACACATCAACATCAAAGAAGGTATAGAAATCATGTGTTGTTGACATTGACATTGGCATGCCCTGGCTAGATAACTTCAATGATTTTTGTTTTTGGGTGTGCATACAATACCAATGCACAGCGTATTCACTATTATTATTTTGAGCACAAAGGGACTGAACCAATAATTTCAATTGATTCCAATGTTCTTCAAGTCGGATATCTGTTCTGGTGGTACCAATAGGCACAATGCGGTATTGTACAATGGCTATTGGTATATTATTGTTTTATGGCTTGGCAGCAGCTTCTCCGCGCTGCCACTGTCATACCTACACTCAGTATCAGTATGCTGAAGCTCTCTGGCCACCATCATCACTCAACTGTCCAATATGTGCATCTCTCTCAATGCAATAAGAGAGAGGTCACCCAGTGGTCAATTGAGGCATCTAAAAAATGATGAAGAAATCTTGAAAAGGCAAGCCTGGGGAATTGGGGGAGTAAGATTTTGCTTTGCAGAGAAATTGTGAGGGGACATGTACATATTTAGGAACAGGTATTCGAGGGGTCATCGTCCTTGATCCCGTGTCGTCAAAATGACATCTTGAGAGGACATTTTATCATTATCCAGCGGCATGTCAACGGTTCTCGAAATCCTCCCTTCAGTCTTTTTCTAATGATGAGTAAAATTTATATTCTCTGTTATGAACTAGAATTATTTCCAAAATAGTGAATTATGCGTCTTTCAACCTGTAAGTTATGATATTATACCTACAATAGGAATTTAGATATTGGAACTATGTACACTATCGAAGTAGTCCCCTCCGGTAATTTTTTTCTATGCAGTTTTCGGAGAGACATGAACGGCATTAGGGCTGTCCCGATCATGATTAGACAGGAGTCCCTTCAGAGACGTAACAAAGGAATAGTATAGACTTGTTACGACTCGATAACAAGGCGTCAACCGTTCGCCAACTAACGGTCATTGCAAAAAGGGAGTAATAATTAAAACAAAAGTAAGTAAGTACATATTACATAAAGATAAATATGTTATGATATTTATTGTAAGATAATTTTTCTTTTTCATTGAATATATTTAAAAAAGATCATGTACAACCCTTCAATTATTAGAAAACGATCAGCCCCATCGATCGGTTTGGTGTCTCCAAGACAGACCTCTTGCAAGACGGACTCTAAAATCTAATATACTGACAGGCTCTCAAGAGTTCTCAAGGCGAACCGAGAATTCGCAGCGAATCGAATCTGCTCATCAAAGAAGAGAGATGAATGTACGATCAGCCACGCACGCATCTTTCGCATGTTTTAAATTGACCAGTCAGGGGGCGGGTCGTGATCAATTTTTACTCAGCACAGAGATCAATATCTGCCGTCTCTCGCACGGTCAGTTTCGCTCATAAAACTTGCATCGATCGACCAACATCGATCATTCGCGTCGATAAAAAAAAAGAAGTTCATTCCCGACAGTGAATAACCTATTTATCGACCGCCTTTGATCATTCCCGAAGCCGACGGAACCCGCGGACAACGCTACTTCGATGGGTCGACGGAGCTTATCAACGGCATCGAATCACTGATCGACAGAGTGGGCTGGTGCAGCGAAAGCAAAACCCGAAGGTGAGCGGCCGAGATGGATGGCAACAACTATTTCATTGTGAATGAGAACGCTCTCTCTGGTCAAGACTTGGACTTGCCACTTTGCAACACCTACCTTGGTCGTCGACTTCTTGTCACAGACCCTTTGAGTTCCAATTGTCGCCATCATTGATCGGAGCTGAGCCCTCGCTCGAGGAGTAGCACGCTTTACTTGTCGTATCACTCCGCCATCCGAGCGGTGCTGCGAGTCTGGACGTGATCTGCGATGGTCNAGCACGCTTTACTTGTCGTATCACTCCGCCATCCGAGCGGTGCTGCGAGTCTGGATAATAAAGAGAGTGCTTTGTTGTATCGGTTCGCAGTGTTCGCAGCAAGAACGTAGTTGACATCACCAGCGAAGAAGCCCGGAAGAAGGAAGCCAGTGTCCATCACGAACTGCCTCTCGCAATCGTTCCTACATTCGTGCCTGTCCAACATCCTTGGTCTCGTCTCACACACACCCTCGATGGACTTCATAACTGCCGCCTTGAACGATTCAGCCGACGTGGGCCTCTTTCCTATGAATAACCAGTCCGGGGGGGAAGGCATTCCCAACTTCGAAAACTTCCTTGGCGACCCCGAGCAGCGGGCGCGACGTCGACAGCAGCAAGAGCAGCAGGCTCATCAGCAGCAGCAGTCAGGGCAGCAGCAGCAGCAGCAGTCGCCCTTCCCGAACAACGACCTCGGCATCGACAAGGGCTTCAACGGCTCGTCCTCGGCACCGCTAGGCAACGTCCGAATCCACCGGCCGGAGATGGGCCGCTTCCTCCAGGGAATCATGCAGAGCAACGGCCGCGTCGGGGGCGGCGAGGGAGGCTCCTCGCTCCTCGATAACGCCGGCGACAAGAAGCGCATGCTGGACATGATGATGATGAAGCCGCCGCAGGATCGCGACTCCATGAACATGATGGGGGGGATGATGATGATGGGAGGAGGAGGGGGGGGAGGCATGGGCGGGGGACACGGGATGATGACCAAGTCCATCCTCAAGAAGGGCGGCTCCTCGAGCGGGAACAATAACAACAACAGCTCCAACTCTGGGGGCTACAATAATAATCAGGACGGCCCGTTCAACGGCGGACGCGGCGGAGGGGGTTCGAGGGGACCCTCGCGCACCTCCTCTCCCGGCAACAACAACAACGGCCCGGCCAATGTCAACAGCAGCAACATCCATGGATCGGGATCCTCCTCGAGCCAACAACAAAATAACCAAGGCCAAGGTCCCCTGCCTGATGGACCCCTCATCAAGACCGTCTCCAACGGCTCGCAGGCCTCCAGCGCCTCCTCCTCGTCCAACCGGCAGAAGAACGACAAGGCCGTGGAGGTCCATCGCGACCGTCGCGTCATCGCGCGCTTCCGCACCCAGACCGAGTGCGCGCGCTACCTCCGCGCCACGCCCGAGGCCGTGAGCTACCACTGCTCCAAGGGCGGAGGGGTGTGCAACGGTCTGGTCATCAAGCCCATGGGCGACAGGTCCAAGGTAGGGGCCAACTCCGAGGGCAACAGCAGCAACAACAACGGCGATGCCTCCAACGCCGATCAGGGAGAGCCCCGCTTCGGCCTCTTCGAGGGCGCCATCGAGCACCGCCCCAAGGAACGACCCCAGCTCAAGCCCGAGACCGTCGCCATCCTCAAGGAGTGGCTCCTCTCCCCCGACCACATGGACAATCCCTACCCCAACCAGCGCGAGGCCGAGATGCTCATGGAGAAGACCGGGCTCGACAAGACCCAGCTCAAGCACTGGTTCAACAACGCCCGGAAGCGGATACTCAAGCCCCTGCTGAAGAACGGGGGCAGGGCCGGCCTTGGCGTGCACCACGCCCAGGCGGCGCGGGAGGCGGCCAAGGCGCAGGCGTCCGCCGCCGGCAGGAAGAGGGGGAGCGGCACCGTCAGCGCCAACTCCGACGACGAGGATGCTACCGGCAATAGTAGCCGGTCCTCCTCCAGGAAGAAGAGGAGGAGCACCGGCGGGGAGAGCGACGGCAACAACAATAACAGCGGCAGGTCGCCAGGTCCCAACGGCATGATGAATGACAACAACGGCAACAACAACATGTGCGGCCCCATCGGAGGAGGGTCCAACAACGGCAATAACTCGAGGGGCAGCGACATGGACATCATGATGCAGATGATGCACAGCCGGAATAGGGGAGGAGGCGGCGGCTTCCACGAGTTCCAACGGGGCGACGGCCGCAGCAACGAGGAGGTCCACCGCAATTACGGCGGCATGATGAACAACTACGACAGGCTCATGGGGTACGACAACAACGGCGGCGGCGGCATGAACAGGAACAATATGATGAACGACATGATGGGCAGGGGAGGAGGCGGCATGAGGAACAATCACCCCGACATGGATTTCGGATCCTCCAACCACAACAACTTCGGGAGGGATTCCATGAGGGATAACTTCAACGGAGGCCGCGGCGGCAACAACAACGGCGGCGGCGGCATGGGAGGGTTCCAGGGCTGCATGGAGATTGGCAACGGCCGTGGCAACAACGACTCCCCCAATGGCGGCAACTACAACAACTCCATGAACAACAATAATGGAAGATTTGACAACGACTACCCCCCAAGTCGGATGAACAGCTCCAGCGGCAATAACAACAACGGCAGGGATCAAGGATACCAAGACTCCCGAGACGGCTTCAACGGAGGCCGAGATGGCTTCCGGGGCAACGGGGACCGCCAGGGATTCCAAGACGGCTACTCGGGTCAAGACGGCGACTACTGCCAGCCCCTCAACAACCAAGGTCAAGGCAACAATAACAACAACAACAACGGTCCCGTACCCTCCTCTGGCAACGGCGGCCGCCGCTCCTCCTCCGGCGGCAACGACGGCCCCGACGAATCCGCCCGCTCCAACGCCGTCTTCAAGCAGCAGGTCGCCACCATGGCCATGAACGAGGCCTCGGCCGCCTTCAAGGACATGGAGGACGCGTTCGCGCGCGCCAAGGAATTGGCCGCCACGTCCAACGTCCCCCGCCCGGAGGCCGACGACCCCGCGGTCGTCGAGGCCAACGCCTTCGCGAAGAAATGTCAGGGCGTGGCCATGTTCAAGCTCAAGGTCAGCCAACGCGCGAGCGAGGAGGCCGCTAACGCTTACGATCGCTACCAGCACATGGTGGACGGAGGACGCGGAGGTGGCGGTGGTGGAGGGGGAGGAGGAGGGGGTGGCAACGGACCCCCCGGAGGCAATGGCATGGGAGGCAACAACAACAACAACAATAATGGCCCCGGCCGCAATTTCTCCTGCTAGCCCCCCCTCAAGAGAGAAATCATCCAGTTCACCACGAGACGTACGGTGGACTCATCATGTACAGCTACTTAGATTCCCCAAGAGACGGACCTCCATTATATATAGGAAGGGACGGAAGGAAAAAAGCGAGGAGGGCTTATTACTTTGAAAGTCGTGTGATGTTGCTAAAACTTCAGTTTCTACATTAGATAATAATAAAATGATCCAAATACATCATCAAATGGGCGTGATATGTGGCTACTATCATCTGACTAGACTTTTTACTAGAGCCACCTCTCATCGTGGAGTCAGCATACAGATGGATGTAGGTGGTTGGGATGGAGTAGCCTCGATTTCCCGATCATTTATTGTTGAGCCAGGATTCCCTCATGAGCAGCCTTCAGTGATGTCAGAGGACAAAGGATGGGACGAGGACTCGGCTCAGAGCCGAGCATGTACGTGTATGGTAGTGACACCTGTGGCGCATCCAGTCTTTCATCCAGCCAGTCACCGAGTCACACGACGGTAGGTACAGCGTCAGTGTCCTGTCGAGGAACACACTCTCATCGAACCCTCAAGAGGTAAGACTTGGGACACCATTACCAATGGGCGCTCACACACCTTCAATCGCACACGAACCAATATTGACCCTAAAGGATCTCATCTGTCTAACTTTTTTACGTATGGTGATATCGTGTCATGATTATGTGCACATCACCTCCTATTGTACCTATCGTCTGCGATGTTTTCATCTTTCCCAACCCGGAAAGCACTGTTGCTACCCTTCAGCGAACTCCTTGCAACTTATTGCATAGAAATAGGATGTGGTTGCGACGACGTTTTATGTGTACAGATGTGTAGACAGCTATGCACAATGTGTTGTATGCACTTGAACTGTATTGTACCATACCTGCTACCTCTCAAGATCCCAATCTGAATGAGGAGAACCTCCTCACATGATGTGTTCATACAATAGGTCAAATCCAATAGGTGAACCATGGTTGGACCCTCCTCATGTACTTAAGAGCGTTCAGAACATTTTCGGCGGGTCAACTTTTCGCGATAAACTAATCGCC